>KN823113.1:39899-78379 GCA_000827465.1 Tulasnella calospora MUT 4182
TTCGGTTGAGAGGTTCAGGCACGAGTTAAGCATTTACACAAGAGGATACTGTCACATGGTACACAGTATTTCAATTGTCTCCCTCGACGTCCTCGGTCCGGTAAGGGAGCCCACAAAGGTAGTTGATAAGTTGTCTTTTCATCGTCACTTCATTTCGTGCCACCAGCATCCGTGGATACCGGATACCGTAGTCCTTACAGATTTTTGTTAGTGTGTTCATATCAAGGTTAGAAATCGAATCGCGGCTGCGAAGATGTGCCATGATCTGTGCAAACATAAATATATCAATTAAAAAACGAGGGGACAAGACATCCAACTCACTTCATTATCTGGAAACTCGCCACTCGGATACGGTACGGCTTGAAAGTCGGTGTCCAGAACAGATTCTCTGTTGAATCGCTGTTCTTTTATGAGTTTGCAGAACAAGAGATACAAGACAGCACACGTACCTGCGCAGCCGGTCGAGACCACAGCCCGATAGTGGTTCTGAAAGTTTTAAACTCACTCTTGAGGTTTGTTTCGACGGTATTCAACTTTGTTTCGACGGTAGTCAACTTTGTTTCGACGGTAGTCAACCTCGTGAGGATGTTGGCGTCGGCCTCTCTCATCTCCTCTCTCATCTCTCTCATCTCCTCTCTCATCTCTCTCAACGCTGCTAGCACGGCCTCGTTGGAGCCGGGTTGAGGTTCTAGAGTAGCCTCTGCCACCGATAAGATGTTAGCGGGCATCCAGCGTATGCACTCCACACAGGTAGCAACTAACCTCGGGCTTGTATCTTGCTGACAATCTCCGCCCTGTAGACGTGCAACTGGCCGAGCTCTGACACCTGGAGTGGAGGATTTTTGTCTGACATTAAAGGGAAATGGAGCGTAAGAAACAGGGGGATAGCACAACCGATAACTAACCTTTAGGATCCGTCACAAATGCCTTTGTGGCTGCCGCGACGACAAGTGCAGCTTGACCGAGATCTTCGTGGGTGGGGTCGCCATCAATCGCAGGAAGCGGCTCCCGGAACCCACGCTCTCTTAGAATTGGTAATTCGGGCGGATTCATCACTATGAGGTTAGAGGAGGGGGTATGAGGGGTTGATTGGATTATGTGTCGATCCAACAAGTGGTAGTTGGAATTGGAACAAACCGTTATCCCACGCGTCGGACAGCACGAACCATGCATGCCGCTAAGTCCGAAGATACTGGACTTGGTGAAGGGTTGGCGAGCAACCCAATCACGATCAAAAGGTATATCAAAGTGTGCGATTCTGCGTCGTTTTGGTTTGTCTTGCCTTGTACCGAAGTTTCTGGCCCTGAGTCCGCTCGCAGGAGAGCGAAGCGCCGAATCCAACTTCGGGTTGATTGCGCCCACCACCATCTCACCTTCCATTCCCCACTCACTCCTCCTGGCCCAAGAATCTGGACCTTGGCAGCTGGTCTACTGGGCGCGTCGAAGATGGCGGGTTCTTCTTTCCTATATGTCGATTCTTTGCCTGAACCGGAGACTCTGCCATATCTATCTGCTTCAACCACTGCGAAAGGCAAAAGCAAAGGCCAGAGCCGAGCCGCCACCAGTCGACGAAGATGTCATCACGATCGACGACGACGACGATAGCGGTCTTCCTACCACACTATTACTAGCCGGGTACGGTGTCCCGGTCCCAGCGGCACTTCCGCCATTCATACAGCTGCAAGTCCAGCACGCGCCCTTCATTCACTTTCAGGGAAACTCGTCCAGTACAGGGACACAGAAACAGGTACCAGTGACCAGTGACCGATCCCACAATGGGTTATCAATGGCTTGACGCAGTTGCGGGACCAAACGACCTTGCATTCCAACCTAACCTAACCTAACACTTAGACTATGTTTAATAATTAGGGGTCTTTTGCATGTACGCCTTTCTCAAATCTGGACTCGAAGCCATCTAGCGCGCTATCTCCTGGGCAAGGCGGATTTTCTAGGCGAAAGGTTCGATACTTTGTTCCAGACTCACAGAGCAATTACGTCGCTGGAGAGAGCTTCCACATGTGCCTCTGCGATGGGAGAGGAGCAAGAGCCCTAAATAAGTACAAAAACATCACTGTTACTGCGCTGTGTATGTAGGACTAACGGGTAGCATTTGGGGTCATAGGTCCTGAGTTGCGTTACATAGTCATGTTAACTTAATAGACTTCATGCCGTCTATCTATTGGTATGTTTGGAAGGGCCCATTAGGCAGCACTTGCCCACCAAGCCGCTATAAGAGAGTCACTGGGTATACAATAAGAGAATAGTCTCAACAAAACTCTGAAGGATTTCTCGAGCAAGGCTGGGAGATATGAAGCCGAGAAACCCCCTCAAACGTAGGACATTTATTCACAACGATAAAAGTGATACATCCCGATCAAGCACGTGGAGCATCATCAAATAACCCCTTATTGGCCCGGAATACACAAACACATCATCTTCTGGAGGGCTTAGGGCCCGAGTTGAGAGTACGGAAGACTGCGGGGGTTGCGACGGCTCCATGAATATGCTCCACGACAATAAGCGTACGACTGGGGCAAGATTTGCTTTGGCCGCTTCAAGGCGCTTCTTCCGCTCATTAAGGCCTGTGCGCCGGCTTGCCACTTGAGGTGACTAGTACTCCTGAAACCACTTGCTACAAGTATCTGAGCCAGGAATCGTAGATACTAGCGCAAGTTCAAGGTCATCGTCGAATCTCGAAACGAAGCTGGTATCCATTTGGTTAGGAATATTATCGCCAAACCGCTTGTATGCAACTGTGTTAGTAATAGGCGAAAGAGCAAGCGTTGGACAACCTTAGCAGAGCCACAGGTGACAGAATGCGGTCATCTCAACACTGTACCTTGAAAGAACGCCTAAGCTTCTGACATGATCTCCAATGCTGGATCCATTTTGTTCTCCGGAAAGAGTTTGACTAAATTGTCTGACTTTAGGCCATGGATGTTGAGTCTTGTTAAAGCGGCAATCGCTTCGTTTACCAGTTGTCGCACATTGTGGGGATCTTCCCTGCTGAGTCCAAAGATACTCCCATGACCCTTGGATCCTTGATATATAGCTTTGTACTTGACGAGAAGCTTCGAGCGATAGTGGAAGAAGTAGTCTTCGTTTTGCGTGCAGGGTCGATCCTCGCCCTGACAGATGCTCTCGATTTTCTTTTTGGTGATGATTTCCCAACGTTTAAACTGTTTTTTGGCGATATTGCTGCACCAGAAGCTCATTAAGCAGCTCATCTAGTTGGTATTATAATAAACCGACCCACCTCACAGCGTCTAAAGCCCGCCATGCGCATAACGACCGAAATGATCCTAGGCAAGCCGTTTGACATGATCCACCGTTATGTCTCGCTTTTTTTCGAAGCACTTTGCGGCAAGACCCCTCCAACTCCGAATCGTCTCATCAATGTATGTAACCTTGACGGCAAACGTGTAATTCCCCGGCAGCTCCCGAGTCCGAGAGCGTTCGGCCAGATCCATGACCTCTTCGATATAGAACTCATTTACTTTACATCCAGATGGAGGATCATCCTCCTTCACTTCCTGGAGAAGAGTCCGCTGCACGCTTCCATCGATCGCCGAAAACCCCGAGCCCCGGCCACCGACGATGCACACTTGTACAATGGTCCCTCTTGCGGCAGTTCTTTGCTAGTACAACCTTTTCAAAATGCTGCTCAAGTAACAACCTGAAATTTATTTTTGAACCTAGTAGATGAACGGTACCCTGAAAAGTCCGCAGCGCTCGGAGATTTCACGGGCAACCTGAGCCCAATCTTACATAGAACGCATTCGCGAGCACGGACCAGATCATCAAAAGGAAAACGTGCGCTGCAGCAACACGGCCCCGACGGCGTGACTTTATGAGAAGGCGAAGGACGTTACTAATCCGAATATGTAACACATTCCAAAAGATACTTTATAGCAGTGCGAAACACAAACATTAACTGTCGAATAGTAGAGCATCCTAGCGGCGGTTCCTTCGAGACTTTGATGGCATGTATTCAACCTCACTTGGAGCGAAGATCGGGGGACTGAATAAATTTGATTCATACGCTTCTTCCGAGACGGGAGCTAGTATCAGCCATCCTCACCCCAAACTGGTCAAGACATTGAGTACATCAAGGATTTGGCGGCGACGGGCCGTGTACGTCTGCATAAAAATACTATTCTGGTCACTACCAGTCTCTGGGTGGGTGGTACCGGAAGCGGCTGGTGGGATATTGTCCCAAGAGCTAGAGTCGTTTGAGTCGGACATTGATGAAGAGGTGTTGAGGGTGAAAGTGGACCAGCTAGAATATGGGATGAGGCTCCTTATATACAGCTTCCTTTATGCAGCTTCCTTAAGCAGCAAGTGTACGGTGGAGGCTCCGAGAATTACTGTAATAGGAAGGTGATCTGAATCATCCCATCGATGCCAAATCAGATCTTAGATCTCTACACATACCTTATCAGGAACTCCAACTTCATAGGGACATAAGCGAGTCCCAGAAGGATATCGTCATAGTCGGTGGTACAGGACCCAAATATCACAGCTGAAAATTCTATGGATAATGTATCAAATCCTTCCATGCCAAACCTTCAAAAAATTACAGCGGTACACTACGAGGAAAGTCGGGGCCGTTAAACGCTAAATGTTGCCGATAGGTTCGAGCGGTGTTGAAATTGGTTAAACTCAAGCAGTCTATCCTTGGCCGCTTGGAGCCGCTTGACACGAGCTTCAAGCTCCGTCCGGCGGGAAACAACATCTGATGGCTCTTCTAGATATTCTCGGCAACGTTCTTCGGTCAGATTGTTAACCATCCGGGAGAGGAGAGTAACGTCGAGGTTTTGGGTGATGCCACGAACGAAGGCATTGTCGATGTGCTTTGGAATGTTGTCGATGAACCTCTTATACGCCACTTAGAGAGGAGGCCGTCAGTGAATCGTCAGAATGCGGGGGAAAGAGGATGTCAGACCTTGGAAGTAGGCGCGAACTTCTGCCATGATCTCAAATGCCGGACCCATACTGTCATCGGGCAAGAGTTTGATCAGATCAACAGCGACTACACCAGGAATACCCGCAGTCGCCAAGGCTGCAAGTGCGTTGTTTATGTTTTTCCACTGCGTTTCGTCGTTAGAGTACTGCTGAGGCCATCGCGTCGAGTCATGTGTCTGAAGGGATTGAACAACGCCAGTTTGAGACCTGATCCGGCGATGCATGGCTTTATAGCGTAGGAGCAGCTTCTCGCGGTAGTCGAAGAAATAGTGCTCATTCTGTGTGTATGGAGTAGCCTCCGCTTGGCACAGTTCGTCCAGCTTTTGGATGGCGCTTTCAGCAAGTTCTTGGATGTGGCTGAGTATAATATGCCTTAAAATCCCAGTCAATGAAGGTCTAGAGGTTGAAATGGCTCCTGTCAACTCACTTCACGTCCGCCTTCAACCCTCCTCCGGTGTATCGGCCAAACTGAGTTTCAATAAGGTACCGAACATGGTCAAGTAGGTAATCGCTAACTTCCTGGAAGCATTGGCTGGCAATTTCCCGCCATTGACCGGTACAGTGAGAGATCAAAGCCTCTTTCACGGAGAATGGGAAGTTCCCTGGGAGCTCGCGAGTTCGAGATCTAGCAGAATAAACTGTTAGAAACCTTTTCCCGCAGATGCCAACGTCGCTCACTGTAACGCGAAGTCCATTACTTCATCGAGATGGAAAACAGGTGAGTTTGAATGGGCGAGAAGGTCGTCTTCACGGACCATCTCCTCCACCAAACTAGACTTCCCGTCCTCCGTTTCCAGCTTCGAGGACCACGGTCTAAACTGAGGTGCAGTGTCCTTCACTCTCTTACGAAAGCGATCGTATGACTTGTTCAGAGTATTGACCAATCCCGCGGATATGGCATCCTTGGGAATCGAAGAATTGGTCCCAAAGGTTGGCACCGCTGGGGGGAGGCCTTCAACATGCTTGCAGAGGGTTCGATTGAAGTCTTGTAGGAGCCTTATGACTTCGGTTTGAGGCTGACCGACGTTGGCAGGTGCGAGTTTCACCGATTGAGCTTTGGCTTCGGCAAGTTGTCGCGTCACCTGGGTCTGGATAGCAGGCAACCTAGCGACTATTCGGTTAGCAGTCAATATAGAAGCACGATTTTATGCAACGCGTACTCTCGAGATACAAGCTCAGACAGAATCCTCCCGAGCTTGGTAGCCAAGGCTTCGGAGCCTACTCGCGCAGCAAATGAGCTGCCCAACTCGCACCAGGGAGCCCGAGTGGAGAAGAATTGCTTCTCCTGCTGCTTCGCATCTTCCCACGATTGTCTGCCTTCTAGCTCCTTAGGTCCGCGCTGCTTCACGCAGTACCACCCATTTTGAAGCACTAGTTCCTCACCGCGGATTATTTGAAGCCAACGATCTTCGTCACCTGGTTGAATGCGATCGACCTTTGTGAGGACACCTAAACGCATATTCTCTGTGAGCTGACTGAAGTCGGGAGATTGAATGGGATGTTATAGGGCTGCTCACCGACAGTTCTATCTTTCAGGGTGTGGTCGTTGCTTTTCAAAACTAGACGCCCGGCTTTCTGGTTCTCAAAATCGGCTAGAATGAACGCCATGTTAGTAGGAGAGCGCTGGGGTGAGGTCACTGGAGAGCACTCACTATCACAAGTAATGACCAAAAGGACTAAACAGTTTGGGCGGGAGATGTAGCTGCTGGCCAGCTTATCGACGAGCTCAATATCGCCCTCCTTGCCAGTGTCGCTCACATTTGCAATGACGCCTAGCAAAGAATCTGGGTGAGATTGCCAACCTCGAAGGAAAATTTGGTGGGGTTCCTCACCAGGCAGATCGTAGAAATACAGATCCGGAACGTTGGGTCCGGCGATTCGAACACAGACGCAATTCGCGGAGAATGTCAATTCCCCGCTGCTGGTATGAATGTCGTTCAAAATCAGATCTGGATTGACACTGGGGCTCAATATAGCGCGCTGGGCTCGTTCTAGTCTGTCGGCAACCTCGTCTTTGTCGAAAATGATTGGCCCAAAGGAGACTTCCTTCATCTCGGCTAAAGCTTGGCCTGTTGCATCGTATTGGAAACGGAGAACTACTTGGCATGACCAAGTGGATGCTTGTTGGAGGCGACATTCCATTGGACACCTGGACCAACCTGGTGTAAGTATATACTATATGCCGATCAGAGCAGGGGTTCAGAATTACCTGGTACAGGTACCCGAATTTCTGGGCAACGCGATCTGGGGAGATTTTGAGAAGTGCAGATAGGGGCATAGAATGGGACCGACGCACCCCAGACATTGATTCTATCAAGGAACTCTTTCCTACGCTCTGTGATCCAACAACGACAATTTTTGGTAGGTCGAGTTCGTTCTGTATGCTATTATCAAAGGTCAGCATTGCATACGAAACAACTTGAGGAATTACAGCCCGAGTTACCTACCCAGTACTATGGAGGTCTTTCAAAATTTCCAAGAGTGCATGACTCTGGGCCGCATATGATCCCAAAGTGGCGTCTTTAGGGGTAGCTGCACACTGTTGATCATTGGGCGCAGACGGGGGTGGACTCCAGGATCTCTGGGCACCAACCAGCACTGGGCTTGGCGATCGAGACATTCTATGAGGTTGGACGACAGGACTCGAGAGACGTTCAACGTGCAGGGGGGAGATTGTTTCGATGCTAATGGGTTGAGCCGATGAAGTGCGGGAGGTGACGATGGGTTGTGGTGATGGAGGAAGGCAACCTCCGCTGTAACTTGAAGCGTTGTCGAGGGAGAGTGGAGTTGAGGAGGATGAATAGGTGGTGATGCGCGAGCGTTTGGGACCTTTCTTCTTAGCCATTCATGAAGCCATTTGAGGCTTTCAAGGTTTATATATAGGGCCAAAGGAGGGCGTCAGGGGCATAGTCGGGAGGTCTAAACATTCCCGTATTAGGTATATCTGTAGCCCTCCTTACCCCAGACAATTCTGGGGTAAAAGCTTCGTACGGCAGCGTTGTGAGTTGGGGCATATTCATCATACCCTCCATGTGGGAGGAGCTAGGGTCAGGAACGGAACAGGGTATGGTGGAAGTAAGAACATCATATACAGTACGCTTCGAGCTGATAGTTGCTGCAACACGAAGGAGAGGGTCCACGATTCAAGTCTGGATAGGTCAAAGGGAAATGCTAAGATTTCATCGATGCGTGTCGAACGCAAGAAGGAGATAACCTACCTGCTAAGCTACATCATGCGGTAATGATGGGAGGTCCAGGCTCAACATGTTCCCGAGGGAGCAAGGGACAGGTAACGTGCTGATATTCCTGAAGTGAGGCCTCCCCTTCGGAAGGCGTTCGTCTTGCCTAGAGCCTGGCTTGACAACAGCTTGATCCTCTACGCGAGCTGCAGGGGGGCTTGATAGTTTCCTCTCCACGAACACGCTTAACCTCCCCGAGCAAAGCGGCGTTGCAAAAGTTGGCCTTCCAGATGGCGAGAATGACGGCACCTGAAAGAACCATGTCACGACAAAGGTAATGTAAAAGTTGACGTCCATGAATGCACACATCGAGGACGGGAAAGAAGCCTACACCGACGGAAACTGTGTTGTCGAAACACATCTGGCGGGTCAACCAAGCGGGCAAATCTGCCTTTCGACAAACGCGAAAGACAAGGTAACGATTGGGCCACGGGTCGGTCGCATCTCAAACTACCGGAACCCAATCATAATGGCGCAAGGCAATACGTTAGACATCTGTTGGAGATTTGGTCGATCGCGCTCACCGAGAATGGCAGTCCAACTGAAACGAAGGCCGCGCAGAAGCTGAATCTGCGCTCGTTGAACGAGCGCACTTCTTGACTTTCATGAGGATTTGGCATCACACTTTGAGAGACCGGGAGGATCTCGCTGAGGGTGCGGTTGGTTCGGTTCGGTTCGGTTCGAAATCTTTGTTTGTATACCGCGAACAGCCAATCCCTAAGGGCGGCAAGGTACGGTCCCGGATAACCGGGGGTAGCTACTACATGTAGTAATAAAGAGCCAGAAAAATACGAGCAGAAATAGGTCACGATGCCAAAGGCTGTTGGGAGGTAGTAGGGGTGTGAGCTGGTCCAGAACGATTGCGTGGTCATTCTGATTGGCGAGTTGGAAGGAGAATAACATGATGGATAGGAAGGCGGAAATAGAAGAGTGGGATGCAGAATAATTTATATGGGTAGCTTGTTCGACGAATATGGCCGTGGCTGCCGGAGTTCGTTTCGTGCTTTTTTAACCTGCCTTCGTAAAGGCCCCGGATTTCGCTATGAATTCGGCGAGTACACAGACACCTCTGTCTGTGCCCAGTAAGTCCGCTAGATTGAGGTCGGGTATCTCCTTCTCCAGAATATGTCTATAGTCGTATAATCCACACTCCTGGATTATGTGTTTTCTTGTTTGCGGATCGGCCTCGCCGCAGCGGCATCCGGTCTCTCTGAAGGGACAAATCTTTGGTAGTACTCTCCCATAAACGCATGCCCAGATCTTGCTTGGGTGACTAGTACAAATAGTCTTCACGGTAGTTTGAAGAAGTGGGGCCTCGGTGTTGATGAGGGAGGGCAGCGATCCGCTAGCGCGAAGCTCCCTGCTGAGCTTCCTGCCCACTCTACCCTCCACTTCATACGTGTTCTCGCTCTGGCCATGCTCCTCGCATGCGCCAGTGATGTAACAGGTCGCGTCGTCGCGGCCGCGCTCCCTTTTTTGGCCTCGTCATCACTCTTCTCGTTTCCCTTGATGTCCTGATGTCCTGGCACCCAATTGATCTCTACCTCATGCTCCTCGCTTTCGTCTAGGAACGGTAGGATCGCTTTCCGGAACATTGTCGACCAGTACTGGGCTCCTCTTGGCTTCTCTTCAAATATGGTCTGAATCGCTGCTGAGTTGTCGGCTAGGAAGTGGATCTTCTTGGCCGTAATTCTCGACTCCCTGTCCCGAAGGATGTTCGTAATTGTTTTTGCCGCCACTCCTAGTCCCGCCATCTCCGCATCGTATACCTCTGCTTGACTCCCTAGCCCGAAGTTCCCGGTCCAGACCTCTTGTCTGTCCTGGTAGGCCACCATGCCCGCTCCTGTTCGTCGTGAATCCTTTGTCGTGATCAGCGACCCGTCTGTGAAGACTAAAATCCTATTAGGGCCTTTCTCCCACTCCTCTATGTTCCTGGATAGTCTTGACGCTGCATCTCCCTTTGATTCTCCGGGTATCGGCAGTGTGATTCTTACTCTTTTGCGGAGGTCTATCTCCCATCTCGACCTTCTCCATGGCGGGGATAGGAACGGTTCCACTCTCTCCCACTCTGGGTCTGACAGCTCCGCTATTTTTGACAACCTTGGGGGCTTAATCTTTCGCTCCCTTTCTCGTTTCAATTTGATGGATGGGGATATGTTGCTTGTCGCTCTCCTCTCCATTCCTTTGGTGGCCTCTGCAGTAACGGATGCGTTTCGTGTAGCGTGTTGAGTCTGATGGCGTATTTCTCGTTCAGCAGGTCAAGCTGGACTGCCATTGGCATTATGCCAGCTTCTATTTCGAGGGTTCTGATTGATGTCGTCTTGAATGCTCCTGTGATCCACCTTGTCGCCCCTCTCTGGACTTTCTCCACTTTGTCGAGGTGTCCCTTACTGCCATCTGCTCCGCTCCCCTTCCACCATACTGCTGAGCCATACGTTATGATGGAAATGACGCATGTGTGGTACAGTATCTTGAGACTCTCTTGCCTCAACCCTCTTTGGGTGTTCGCGAGCATCCGAAATGCGCCGAGTGCATTCTGCGCTTTCGTTTGTTGCGCCTTTACATGTTCCGCGAATGATAGCCTTCTGTCCAGGATAAATCCCAGCCATTTGACCTTCTTCAATCCCTCCAGCCTCTGCTCCGGTGCGCTCCCTATTGCCGGGATCATCATTCCCGGGCAGATCTCGTTGTCTTTGATTCTCCGGGTGTAGTGCATCAGCTCTTTCTTGTCCCTATCGAACTCGATGCCCACAACTAATCCCCATTCTACGATTTTGATCCAGATATCGCGTATGATTGTTGTGTTACGCGTTAGGCTCTCCGTTGACACGTATTATATAGCATTCCATCGTCCATGAACACTATCAGGCCCGCCGGTGAGTCTAGAACGTTTTCTTGCATGTACGTTGATAAAACGTTGCTGATTTCCGCCGAGAATATGATGAATAGAATCGGCGATATGGGTGATCATTGTGGGATCCACGCCTTGACTGAGCGTTTCTCTCCGATTATCCCGTCCAGCGATACCGACATCTCTCTATCGGAAATAAAGGACGCCACCCATTTGACCACTTTCAGCGGTATTCTCTTGTCTAGTAGCGTCTTGATGAGATGTGGGTGTGAAACATGATCGAAAGCCCCCGCAATGTCGAATGTTAATGCCGAGGTCACCAGTTTCCTAGCCCATGCGGACTCAACGTCGTTGACGAATGTCATGGCTGCGTCCTGCGTGCTCCTTCCTGGTACACCCCCAAACTGGCCATTCGGGATTAGTCCAGGGATCAGGCTTGCTAGGTATGTAAGTCTCTGCGACTCGACTCTTTCCTGCACCTTGCTTGCTGCTTCTTCTAGTTGCACAAATCTCCACGACTTGGTTTTGTCGTACGACTCTCTTTTTGGTTTCCGGAATCCAATGCCGATGGTATGTTTCCACACCTTCGGATGGTAGCCCATTTCCACTCCTCCCACTATGACCGCAAATATCTCGTCCTCGGCTGCCTCCCATCCCCATCGCAATGCCATGAATCCGATCCCGCTCGGTCCTGGGGCTTTCTTCGCGCTCGGCTCATAAATTGCTCGTCTCACTTTCCTCTCGTGATGGCGGGGAGTTTGTACTCGTCTGGTCGTGGGGCTGATAGGTCGGGCATTTCAGTCTCAGTATCATCTTGAGGCTCCGGTAGGAGCTCCTTGAGGAGCAAATCACATTTCTCTTGATGTTGTACTACTTTGGGGCCTCCTCCTCTAGGGTGGAATGCCGGTGAGGGGTATTCGCGCTTTCCTTGGGTCCATCTCTTGAATTTCCAGACTTCGTTCGGATCTGCCGCTTCGAGTTTGTCATTTGCCGCCTTGGCCGCTACTGCCTTCACCCTCCTCTTGAATTTCTTCCTTTTGGCTGTCACATCCTTGCTGGCTTCTTCCGATATCCATCCTCGGACTCTCTTATCTTCTCGTGCGTCGTCGGCAGCATCGTGTGCCGCTTTTAACAAGTCGTCAAGTTCGTCGGTCCAGTAGTCCTTTGAGTAACGCGAAGGCTTTCTCAGCGGGACTGCTTTCCTGGTGGCCTCCTCCAGGCTACGCATGAGCGCGATTGTTGCTTCCTCCACATCCTCGACTTTCTCGATGCTCTCGGGTACCGCCAGTTTTTCGAATAGCGTGTGGCACTTGTCCAGCTCCTCGCGAAGGGAAGCTTTGAAAGTTGCTACATCCGCCTTCTTAAAGTTGTATCTAGAGTTCGGAGTCGTGTCCACTGGTATAGCTCCTTGGTCTATAACCCAACGAATGGCTGCATGATCGGACGTGTTCGCTAGGCCTCTGTCCACAGCCCATTCCTTCACGATATCGTTATCGTTTGCCTCTGTATTAATAAAGGTGAGATCGATTGTTGTTCTCGCTTCGTTCCCTTGTCCGAAGAACGTAGGTACGTCCGGTTCATTCATGAGCATGAAGTCCGCCTCCCTCAGCCACTCAACCGTATTCCTTGACATGCGGTTTGACCCTCCTCTCTTCTCCTCCCACCACTCGTGGTGTAGGTTCCAGTCACCCGTCAGAATAATCGCCATATTCTGCGGCCATTCTATTTCCGGGAGTTTCTCCACAATCCACTCTCCCGCCGCCGACGCTGCCGGTACATTGTACAGATTCACGAGAAGTACGGCCCGGTGCCCCGCCTGTCTGATCTCCAGTATCTGACCGCATTTTGATTCCAACAGGTCTGTCCGCATGGCAATTCGGAAGTCCTTTGGCTCGGCGTTCAAGTACGCCATTACTCCTGGTTGCTCGTTCTTTCCTATCTCACATGGGATCACTGGCCTCCAATTCGGGTGGGCAACCGGCCCTTTCTTCCCTCCAGCTATCCTCGTCCATGCAGGTTCTTGGAACAGGGCGATGTCGAACTCGTTTCTTTTCGTGTGAAGGAGCGCTCTTGTTAATCTCGGGCATCGATAGACGTTTAACTGCAAAATGCGGATTGGTGATGTGAGTTGAGTTGTGTCAATCATACTGTCGGCTGAGCCTTTGGAGCAGATTGGGTTGTAGATTCGTCGTCCATTACTTCGTCCTCGAGTTCGGGTGGTTCGCCTTTTGCCAATTTCAACGCCGTCTCTGTTGATCCTTTGGCCTCTACCAATAGTTCGAACGCTTTACTTTCCATCAGCTCCGGTACGGATATAATCAGCAGTTCTATGGCGGTTCTCTGGATAGCCGTTATCTTGGGCTTGGCTTTCGCTCCCCCTGCTTGCTCCGGTTCGTCGTCTATGCGTTTTGTCGTTGCTTTCGATCTCTGCTTTGCTGCTCTCGAATCGGTTGCCAGACCTTGCACGCGTAGTTTCTCGGGGCATCTGCGGTCGTCGGCACTGTGGCATTTGTCTCCTGTGAGTGTTTCTGGGCAGTTGACGCACTGGGAGTGCGGGCATGGTCCTTTGGCTCCGCAGCTGGCCTCTGTACAGCTGTGCTTCCAAGACTCATGGTCTCCTTTACAGTAGCGACACCGTATCCTTTCTCGGCAGCTCTTAGTGCCGTGGAGTAGCGATAGGCACCTCTCGCACTGACGGACCTGCTGCCTGTCTTCAAACTTGTCGGCTCTACACCATTTGCCGCTGAAGTATAGCCCTCCCTGATCCTTGACCAGGAACTTGGCGTCTTCTAGTTTTTCGAACGTCATCACAAACGCGGCGTGAGTCTTGTTTTTCAGCTCCTTCGGCGCCGCGAGAAATCGACACCCATCCGCGAGTCGAACCGCGCTCTCGGTTAGCCAGTAGTTTGAGTCGAAAATCTCCTCCGTGAACTGTTCTGCTGTGAGAATTGGATCTCCATGGGTGTTGCACGTACTCGCCGCGTGTACTATAACTTTGTACCACGGGGTGTCGTTGCTGGGTTTGACAGCGTGTCCCGGGGCAATTGCGTTTCCTATCGCCGCAGCGTATGGCATCAAATCCTCGGACTTGGATTTTCCGGTTACTACAAGGGTGATGTTT
Source organism: Tulasnella calospora MUT 4182 (assembly GCA_000827465.1). NCBI lineage: Eukaryota > Fungi > Basidiomycota > Agaricomycetes > Cantharellales > Tulasnellaceae > Tulasnella > Tulasnella calospora. The sequence continues at coordinate 54,076 of KN823113.1, forward strand.
CCTCGGTCGGTGTAGGACGCCAACGCGACACGGATCGTAGTAGTTGGCTGCGCTTGCGCTAGCACCTTGTTCGCCTCGGTGCAGACTGCCGCGGCGTCCCGTCTTTTCTCGATCGAAATTGGGGGTGTACATCTTAGGATCAGTCTTGCTGGCGAATGTCTTTGTGTGGGGTTTCCTGGGTTTGTGCTCGTGCGCACTTGCGGGGCCGCGAACAATTTCCTTGAAGATCGCCTAGGTGCAAAGGGAACTGGGTTCACTGATGGTGTCATGCCCGATCCATTCGTGTCCGAGTTTTTCTTAGTTCTATTTTCCGTGGTTTTCGGCATGGTCGCGTTCGACGGGCCTAGCAGACGGCCCGAGACTTCCTGCTGGTTGGCGATGACCTTCTGTTGGCTGGCTACTATCGCGAACAGCTCCGCTTTTCCTATCCCCGAACCGTCCTCGGCGGTGATGACATAGGCCGCGATCTCTTCAAGTGCTAGTCTCAACGAAGTATTCATTGTATTAACACTACCCAAGTCTTTTAGACGACGTAGTAACTCTAGTGTCCTCGATGCGCTCTCTTTTATTTCTTCGAGTATTTTGGCCGCAAGTGGTGCCTTGTCACCCATCCAGTCCAGACTAATGCTCCGGTCTGATTCCGTTGTCTCGTGGAAGATGTTTCCTCCGCCAATGTGGTGTGGTGTGTTCCAAGCTGATGGTCTTCCTCTGGCTTGGTGTACTTTGTTTGGTCGTTCCGTCGATCCCTAGGGCCCTTTCGCTGAGAAGTCGCCTTGGTTGGAGCTGGTCGTCGATACCGATCTGCTTCGAGGGAAGTGGCTAATAGTACGGCCCCCTGACTAAGTAGGAGTCCTGCCTGGGTCGGTCTCTTGCTGTTCGTCGTTGTCCATGTGTTCGGAGTCTCTTTTTTGGCCCGGCGAATTCTTGCGTGGAGTCTTCGGCCCAGGGCCGGCGGCACCTCCTGGTGCGTTTGGTTTCATGAACTTTTTTTAATCCTCGATGGTAATGCTTAGAGTTGGTCGACACGTTGAGCTTGGTGGTTTCGAAGATGTTGGTGGGGGTGCGGTTGGTGTTAGAGTCTGGACCGAGAAAACAAGGGTCCTGTCGTGCACCTTTCGACGGCGGCCCTTGCCTCGATCGCCGAAGTACTCCTCGTAGAGGGACCTCATAATTCTTCAAATGCTGCTAGGGGACTGCTTCTCAAGGTCAATGATGGGATCGACGCACAGGTCTATAGAGGTCAGCATCCAGGAGCCACAAGGGAGACGAGTCGAGGACAGTCCCCCCTCCAGTTGCAAACAAAGGTGCTGAGGCTGACTAAGCGATGTTAGGTCGTGACGTCCGATCGTTCGCATCTTGAAAGGGGAACAAGTATATACAATAGGGCGTCATTCAGGACAAGTCTCAAAGAAGTCTTAGCTACTACTGATCGAGAGAAAGTAGACAAAGTGGCGTCCATCACCCCCTTGGATATATATTTCCGTACAAAGGCCGCACAGGGCTTGCCATCAGAACAGCCAGCATTCCGATAGTCGGAGGAAGGCTGACATTTCGGAGCCCGGGGGAGCTCACCACGCTGTTAACCACACTTGGCTGGGTTGAAGGGGTTGGCGGAACAGAAGGCTCTGGGGGTGGCGACGGCTCCGTGAATATGCTCCGCGACAATAAGCGCACAATTGGGCCAAGACTTGATTTGGCCACTTGGAGGCGTTTCTTCCGTTCATTGAGCGCCCCGCGCCGGTTCACCACTTGAGGTGATTCCTGAAGCCACTTGCTGCATGTATCCACGTCGGGAATTGTGTACACCAATGCGAGCTCGAGGTCGTCATCAAATCCAGAAACGAAGCTGGCATCAATTTGATTGGGAACATTATCTCCAAACCGCTTGTAAGCAACTGTGATAAAAGTATATCAGCGTTGGGGTTTTTGACCAGGCTGAATTATGCGACAGTCTCGTACCTTGAAAATATGCTCGTGCTTCCGACATAATTTCCAGTGCCGGGTCCATTTTGTTCTCAGGAAAGAGTTTGACCAAGTCGTCGGGCTTTAGACCATGAATGTTGAGCCTTGCTAAAGCAGCAATCGCTTCGTTTACTAGTCGTTTCTCATTATGGTGATCTTCGCTGATGAGTCCAAAGGTGCTCCCATGACCCTTGGATCTTTGATATATAGCTTTGTACTTGACAAGGAGTTTTGAGCGGCAATAGAAGAAATAATCTTCGTTTTGAGTGCAGGGGCGATCCTCACCACGGCAGATACTCTCAATTTTCTTCCGGGTGACGGTTTCCCGGCGGGTAAACTGCTCTTTGACAACATTGCTACAAGAGAAGCTCATTTAGTCGCCAATCTAATGAGTACCAGAATAAAGTCACCCACTTCACTGCTTCCAAAAGCCCGCCATGTGCATACCGACCAAAGTGATCATGGACAAGTCGGTTGGCGTGATCTATCATTATGTCCCGCACTTTCTCGAAGCACTTTGCAGCGAGATCCCTCCAACTCCGAATGGTCTCGTCGATGTATGTAACCTTGACGGCGAACGGGTAGTTCCCTGGCAGCTCGCGAGTCCGGGAACGTTCGGCCAGATCCATAACCTCCTCGATATAGAACTCATACCCAGTACAGCCGGATGGAGGGTCATCCGCCTTTACTTCTCGGAGGAGATTTCGCGTCACACTAAGATCGATTGGGTCAACCCTCTCCCAGGGTCGAAACTGTGGTGCAGTGCGATGGACTTGGAGACGAAACATGTCGTACTTCTTGTTCATCGAGTAGACTAGCCCAGCAGTGAACGGATCGATGGGGTCGTCTGTACAAGACGGGGGGAGACCTTTTATGTGCTTGGCAACATCCTTAGTGAAGTTACGAAGCAGCATAATGATTTCCCTCTTCGGATCGTCGTAAGTCGGAGCGGGGTAGTTTCTGAGCTCTTGATCGACGTCCTCTAAGAGCCGGTTGATACTGGAAAGGATTGCCGGCAACCTAAGGGAACCAAGAGGGCCGCATAAATCAGGCGCCCCTCGGACTCGTGCACCCCGAACGTACTTTGTTGAAGCAAGGTCTGATAGCATCTGGCCGAGATGTTCCGCAAGCGCTGTGGAACCAATTCGGTTGCGATGCTTGTCCTCAAGGCTGCTCCATGGCTGCGTGGTTGAGAAAAAATCCCTTTCCCCAATCCGTGCAGCCTCCCAAGAGATTCCGCGCTCAAGTTGTTGGAAATCTGGCTGCTTAACGGCGAACCCCCCGTTTTCAAGGGTGTTGCTCTCATTGCGGAGAATTCTCAACCACCTCTGCTCGTTCCCAGGTTCGATTCTATCAGGCTTGGTCAAGACTCCTAAAGAAAACTTGAGAAATTGGACACCGCTATATCTTTCTAGGAGGAGCTTACCAACCGTGCGTGATTTAAGACTCTCGTCGGCTTTAATGAGACGATAAGCACCTTGGTTCTCAAAGTCGGCTGAAAGGCTTGAGATGAGCCGAGGGTCTGTCTCCGAGCTGGGAAGCGCTCACTTTCACAAGTAATAACAAGGAGAACGATGCAGTTCGGTTGGCTAATATACATCTTGGCCAGGTCTTCGACGAGTTGAATATCCTTTTCATTTCCGCCATCCGAAACGTTCGCAATAATACCTGAAACCAACGAGCAGATCAACGATTAGCGTCTCACGTCTCATGGCACCGGAGCGTACCAGGCAGGTCGTAGAAGGTAAGGTCCGGCACCTCGGGCCCTTGAACGTGAATACAAACATAGTTCTTAGAGAACGAAAGAGATGACCCCTGAGTTTCCAAGTCGGAGTCGTCCAGGAACTTGTTTGCATCGATGGATGGGCGCAGTATAGCGCGTTGCGCCCTCCGAAGCCGAGCTGTCACATCTGCTTTGTCCAGAATCGGGCCACCGAAAGAAACCTCACGTGGAGTAGATAGGCGATTGCCGCCAGAGTCGAACTCAAAACGGAGCATAACGTTGCACGACCAGGTTTCGCCAAACTGGAGTCTGCACTCCATCGGACACCTTGTCGAACGTAAAGCAGTGAGACGGCCGCGATCTAAGATAGCTACAATGATCGTTAATCACCTTGTGCAAGTTCCAGAGGCTCTGGGCAGACTGATCTAGATCACGTTGTACTTTAGTCTCACCGAAATATGACTGCAGCCAGGGATGCTTACTCCAGACATCGACTCGATAAGCGAGCTCTTTCCAGCACTCTGGGAGCCAAGGACTGCAGCCCGAGGAAGATCGATATCGTTCTGAATCCTGGAGGGTGGACATCATAAAAACCATTCCGTGGGACAGGGTCAAGCATTGCTCACCCGAGACTTGTCAAAACATTGAGGACGTCAAGTATTTGGCGACGCCGAGCTGTATATGTTTGCATAAATGTTGTGGTTTGATCTTTCCCCGTTGGAACGGAAGCGGAAGCTGGTGATGGAAGATTATTCCAGGTAGGGTCACTGGAGTCGGACATGGATTCGCAGAGATAGGCTTGACGACGTCTGGATAGAGAGACGGCATCGCACATTCGCTTAAATACCCTTCCGTCAAGTGGGTCGTCGCCTGATGGTGGCAGGGTGAGGGCGTGACGATTCCCAATTCGGGAAGGTGATCTGATCCGCTTTCACTGCTGCGATTGTATCGCTGGCAAATCAGACCGTTCGGAGCTTTAATCTGTAAGTACAGAGATACGCGCGAAGGAAGTGGAGCGTGCGAGGACCAGCTTCGAACTAATTCTATCAATGCCCGTGGTTGGGCTGCCGCACTTGGAATCGTTGTGACCTCCTTCTCGATTACCCCATGAGAACATCCAATAAACTATTACCTTCGTCCCCGTCACGTTGAAGAGATGGCTTGGCTACGCAGTCGGAAGCTCCAGCCCTCGGGAGGAGGCACGAACAACTGCGTGCATGGTGTATATTGCGGTGGGACGTTTGTCGAACGGCGAGGTCATGACAAGTGAGATCACATGGCCGGCAGGGTTACCGCATTTAGCGCGTCCCAGCTCTGGGGAGGAACTCGAGCAGTAGTAGCAATATGATCTGATATCAAGAATGAACAACGCCACGAAGAAGCCGCCGTCGCGCGACCGGCTCCTGAGCGGTCAGTCCCCTGCACGGAGTCGCTCGGTGCGGGCTTCAAGCAGCTTTCACCTTCCGACAGAGTCTGGGCGTATCCCAGATGTTACAATTATATACAGTCTACCAGAACGCGGCTAATTAGGGTGCGGTGGCTCGAACTTCGGATGTGGTCTGGTAAGGACCTTCCGACACTAGCCCGTCCTAACAACAAGTTCTAAATTGCTCTAATTTCCAGACGAAGTGTATCATTAAGCCTGTATGAACAGGACCAAATTTACAAATGATATGATGCACGAAGGAAACCACGATCCTGAGCCCTGTTGAATTCAAGCAATCGATCCTTAGCTGCCTGCAGGCGTTTAATCCGTGCTTCAAGCTCCTTTCTACGTTGAATAACTTCCGCTGGTTCCTCCAAATACTCATAACATTTTGTTGGCGTTAGACTGTTGATCATCTGCGAGAATAGAACGACGTTGAGATCTTTTGTGATGCCGCGAACAAAGTCGTTGTCGATTTGCTTCGGAATATTGTCGCTAAACCTTTTGTAAGCCACTGGAGGGACTACTGTTAGTTGAGATCGCGGCAGAGATTGTGCGACACAAACCTTGGAAATAAGCTCGGACCTCAGCCATAATCTCAAATGCCGGTCCCATGTTATCGTCCGGTAATAGCTTGATTAGATCGGTTGCAACAATCCCCGGGATTCCAATAGTCGCCAAACCAGACAGAACTTCATTTATGTTCTGCCAATGAGCTTCGTCGCTGTTACGTTGAGGCTTCCAGCTCGAGTCGTGATCTTGCAGTGACTGGATAACGCTACTCTGTGACTTTGATTGGCGGTGCGCAGCTTTATAGCGTAGAAGGAGTTTGGTACGATAATCGAAGAAGTAGTGATCGTTTTGAGTGTATGGAGACTCTTCCGTTTGACAGAGTCCTTCTACTTTCTCCATAGCATTCTTGGCCAGACCCTTCATGTGACCGACAATTACGCGCCTAAAGAGAATCACTACGTCAGTAGGCCCGTAAACTCTCTTCGGACGGGTTCATTTGACTGACTGAACATCGTCCTTCAACCCCCCACGGGAGTACCGACCGAAATGGATATCGATAAGGCGATTTGCATGATTTACTAAATGATCCCAGACTTCTTGGAAGGATTGAGCTGCAATGTCTCGCCATTGAGTTGTGGACCGAGAGATCAAAACTTCCTTGACAGAGAATGGGAAATTCCCTGGAAGCTCCCTGGTACGAGATCTGGGAATACAGCGGTAATAAGCATCATTACGCTCAAGACGTCAGAACTAACGTATACTTACTTCTGGGCCATGTTCATCACTTGATCCAAATAGAATACCCTTGCACCCGGGACCCCAAGTGGATCATCATCGAGTTTCATATCCGCCATCAAGTCTAGTTCTTCTTGTTTCGCTTCAATACTCGAAGACCAGGGCCGAAATTGAGGTGCAGTGTCTCTGATGCGCTGCCTAAATCGGTCGTATGAATTGTTCAATGCGTTCATAAGCCCAGTGGAAGCGGTGTCGGTCGGATCTTCCTCCAGTGAGTCAAACGAGGCGAGAGAGGGTGGCACACCATCAATGTGCTTTGCCAAAGTGCGGGCGAATTCTTGAAGCAGCCTAATAACCTCGGTCTGGGGTTGCTCGGTATTGACTGGGGCGAACTTAGCCAAGGCGATTTTGGCTTCTGAGAGATGTTGAATCACTTGGGTCTGGATGGTCGGAAGTCTACAACGAAACGCCTTCAGTGATTGCGCGTGAGGGCAATAAACATAGTTCACTCCTTCGAGACAAGGTCCGATAGAATGTTGCCTAACTTGACTGATAAGGCTTTCGATCCTACCCGCCCGGAAAGGGAGCCTTCGAGATCGCACCACGGTGTCTCTGTAGAGAAAAAGTTTTGCTCCTGAACTTTAGCCTCCTCCCAAGTGACTCCTGCTTCCAATTCCTTCGGGCCGCGTTGCTTGACGCAATACCATCCATTACGTAATACCAGCTCGTCGCCGCGCAGGATCTGCAGCCAGCGTTCCTCATCACACGGCTGGATACGATCCACCTTTGTCAGAACGCCTGGGTGGGCAAGTGTCAATACCAAAATTTCGTTGCTCAGAGAACGCAATCAAGATTTTAACTCACCTACTGTTCGCTCCTTTAGAGTTCGATCCTTGCTTTTCAGAACCAAGCGTCCAGCTTTCTGGTTTTCGAAATCAGCTAGAGCGCATGGCATACATCAATTAGCATGAAGCTAGGGTGGCAGATAAAGGTCCTCACTGTCGCAAGTGATAACAAGCAGAACCAGGCAATTAGGTCGAGACACATAACTTGTGGCGAGCTTATCGACGAGCTCAATATCTCTTTCTTTGCCGCCGTCACTAACATTTGCAATTACACCTGAAACCGGACTTTAAATGGAGATGATCGACGGGCTCGAGGATTTGTGCTTACCCGGAAGGTCGTAGAAATAAAGGTCCGGGACATTGGGACCGGCGACCCGGACACAAACACAGTTGGCGGAGAACGTCAGAGTGTCTGAATTGGGTCGGACGTCGCCCTTGAGAATGGATTCAGGTGCAATGTTTGGATTGAGAATTGCATGTTGGGCTCGTTCTAGCCTGGTAGTCACTTCGCTTTTGTCGTATATGATCTCGCCGAATGGAACCTCTTTCATCTCCGTCCGAGCTTTTCCGTGAGCGTCGTACTGGAACCTTAGGACCACTTGACATGACCAGCTCGGGGCGTATTGAAGGCGACATTCCATGGGACACCTAACGGAGCGCCTTTTTAGAACTAATTCAGGGGTGAGGTATCATAGAAACAAACCTTGTGCATGTGCCAGAGTTTCGTGGTAAAGCGATCTACAGCGGGTGGTCAAATATGTGCTAGACGAGTTGTGAACATTACTTACTCCGGACATAGATTCAATTAGGGAGCTTTTTCCAACGCTCTGAGATCCGATGACGACAATCTTTGGAAGATCGAGCTCATTTTGGATCCTGACAACGTGAATAGTCAGCAAAGCTTTACCGTTGCTTCGGCTGCACTAACCCCGTGCTGTGCAGATCTTTTAGAATATCAAGTAGAGCATGACTACGCTCTGCGTACTGTCCGAGCGTCGCGTCGTCAGGGGTTCCTTCAACATGACCACCGGTACTCGACGGCGGAGGGCTCCACGACCGGGGACGAGCCATTCGAGGACTCCTCACCGGTGAAAGAGTTGATATAGTAGAAGAAGAAGAATCGTCGTTGGGAGGAGGGTTGTTAGGTCTTCGGGGTGTGAACGTAGGGACCTTGGTAGACTGCAGTCGTTGGACGGCAGGTGGCGTTCGTTCAACCAGTGGAGGCGGCGATGATATGACGATGGGAGTTGACGTGCTGAAGGCGAAAAACGGACCCTCATTGTCCACAGACGTCGTCGAGGAATCGGATGGACCGAAGGGCGAGAAAGGGGAGGCGCTGGGATTCAAAGATCCTTTACCTTTCTTGGCCGGCATTGCTTAACCGACTGATTGATGGAGGTGAAAAGCAAAGGGGGACGCGTAACAAGGGACGGTTCTTAAGCATTCCTGCCTCGTGTCCAAAATGAAACTAGCAATCTAGAGGAGGTCCTTGAATGCCATTCTTGGAAACCCCTGAACTCGAGTCAACGGTCACGCGACCGTTTCACAAGCGGGGTTCACCTTTCTATCTTGATGATTCCAGATTGGTTAGACATGCTGCATGAAAGATGGGGATGGAACTTGGGTTCCGGATGTACTAAACCGACGAGCCCCAACACTGACGGTAATATTCGTCACGGCGACAGGGTCTAGAGAGTCCATACATTTAAAACGACCTGCTAAGGTACCATCAAATTTATCCTACAGTCGCAGAAAAGTAAGCGTACTATTGTCAATACAAGTGGTATGGAGTGTAATGATATTTAAGAGAATGATCATATCGCAAAGAAAAAGACAGGTTGCCGAGCTGTGGGAGGACGCGTAGTTATCTCGTAAGGCGCTCTCCTTGCTTGGATCCAGCGCCTGGCTTGACAATAGCTTGATCTTCGGCCCGAGCTGCAGGGGGTTTGAGAGCCTCCTCTCCGCGAACCCTCAGGAACTCCTCGAGTAGAGCGGCGTTGCGAGAGTTCGCCTTCCAAATGGCAAGAATGACGTCGCCTGAAAGAGCAGATCCACGTTAGAGGGTATGAGAATATGAGTAGACACCCGCGAATGGACATACCGAGGATGGGAACGAACCCCACGCCAACGGAAACTGCGTTGTTAAAGAGCATCTGGCGGGTCAGCCAGGGGGGTAAATCCGCCTTTCGACAGACGCGAAGGACAAGGTAGTAATTGAGGCATGCGTCGGTCACATCTCCAACGACAGGAACCAACCCTGATGACGGAAGGCAATGCGTCAGACATGTGTCGGAGTAACCGAGAGGTTTAGTCGATCGCGCGCACCAATGACAGCGGTCCAGCCGAACCGAAGGCCACAGATGCTGAATCCCTTGTCTAAATAATGAGCGCGCTTTTTGACCTTCTTGAGGATTTTGGCGTCACGATCTGAGAGACCAGGAGGGAGTTCGCGCTGCAAGTGAGGTTGTAGTAGGACGGTTTGTTAGAGTCTGGACTGAGAAAACAAGGGTCCTGCGGCGCACCTTTCGACGACGGACCTTGCCTCGGTCGTCGACGTACTCCTCGTAGAGGGGATCTGTGGGTTCATAATTCTTCAGATGCTGCTCGAGGACTTTCTGCGAAAACGACCCAAGAAATGAGCAGCCGGCGGAGGACAAAGGCAGATTGGGATGCGAACCATTCCTGCCTTGCGAGCGACGGCGGTGGCCATGCTGAGGGTATCTTGGGGGTGAAAGCGAAAGAAAGAGAGGGTATGAAAGTCTTGGGTAATTGGCTTGTGGTGGATTGAAATAGCAGCGAGGAGGGGGCGGCGGGGCCTGAGGAGCGAAATGCTGGACACGCGCAGTCCATGACCTCAGCACCACGTGACCCTCCAAGCCCCACAACTCGGCTAACTCGAATGCGGTGTCAGCAAGGGGGAAAGAACGGCGTCAAAGGCCTCCCGAATGGTTGATCTCTTTATATGGCAATATCTCAGCACTGCACTTCCGTGATGGTTTACTACCGGTTCCGGAGATTCTTTACTTTCGGTAAGGTGAAACGGACGCACCTTGTCCCTTTGAAAGCATGCGTGTTCATGTCTAACTGGTCTTACATATTAACGTCCATCATTAACTATCACTTAGAGCTGAACGTCAGTCGGGTCTACAGGTTGTTATGAGACCTCGGGGGATAGTTCTCCGCTTGAAGGATCGGGTCTCCATCCGTCTCTGCAGCGCTTCCACCAGTAGCGGCTACTGCTCTTGCGTCCCTCCGTTCCTTCCTCCTTGCGCCAGCACCAGTTCTCCACCTCTCGTTTAAATCCTCTGACCGCTCCCCTCTCGGCCTATCCAGCAGCTTAACGTACTTGTTAAGCGCAGACTGCAGGAACAGCCCACCACCTAACGGGACTCTGAACACTCCTGCGTCGTCACTTGGTGGGCGGGGTGGCGAGTGAAACACTTCTGCGGCTTGGGCAAAATGTTCCATCATAACCGCTTTCGTCTGACTTTGACTGGCTAGCAAATCAAAGTCGTAGAAGAGGTTGTGTGCTGATTGCGGACCACCAGCCCTGGATGCGCTGGCAGGATTGGCACTTTTACTATCGTCGACGCGCCAGGAAACACTCCCATCTGGGTACCCACAGTCCCAAAGCACGAGGGGTAGCCCATCGGCCATTTCATAAACAGGCTTTCGCGTAATGGTTTGGGCGTCCAGGAGAGTGTCCACGATTGAGGGGGGTTCGAGGCGAGCTCCAATCAGGAAAAGGATGGCCATGATATGTCGGACTTGATGGTAGAGGAATCCGGCACCTTTAAGGTCGAGGACATAAAGCGATGGTATCGAAGGTGAACCGGATGGTACGGAGTCGTTGGAGGTATTGACGGGAGTGATGGTCGCATGTGTAATCCGCCTCGTATAGTTATCCACCTGCTTGCTCGGATCGATTTTGCAGAAATTCCGAAAATCGTGGTTTCCGACAAGCCTCGCTGCTCCGTCTTGCATGGCCTCTATATCCAGAAACCCACTCTCTCCAGAAGAGAGGGAGAGGTGGGGGTAGGGTGGGAAGCCAGCTGAGAAAAAGTACTTGTAGTGCCGGAAGGTGCAGCTGAAACGGGCATCGAACTCATCCGCGACTGGCGACCACGCAAGAACACGGATCGATCTTGGCAGCACAGCGTTGAGCATGGCGACGTAGCGCAGTTCGGCTTGCGGTTGATCAGGCAACTCGGACTGCTCTGCGTCTGCGGGGTTCGCATTTGCTGCAACCTGCTCGGTATGCCCATCGGTTATCGCTTCAGGAGTCTCCGTCTGCGAAGCTGCAGCAATATCCTCGACGGGAAGGTTCTTCTTCCGGGCATCCGGTCTTGTCCCGATGGCACTTCTTACCCACAATGAGACGACTTGCCCGGCTCCACTGACACCTTTGTCCGTCCTGCCGCAGCGGCTCCATCCGCACCCTTCCAGACCCAATTCCGGGTCTATCAGTCTGTCCTATCCGAAATTTGTGTCAGAAGAAACGTATCACTTTGGCCTTGTATCAGTGAGCCCACCTGCAATCCCCCATAGCCTTGAGTAAGACTGCTTCGACCATAGGCAGGGGAGTGGGATCCGTCTGGAAGGCAAGACCATTGTACTCCCAGCCCGCATAACAGAACTTCAGCGCAATCTTGCGTTTCGGATATGCATTGATATCAAAAGGCTTGCGCTCCTTCTTGGATTTCTTTTGAGGGGCTTGACTTGCAGTCGGTATCTGAGGCCGGGGTATCTTTTCGGGCGGAATTTTTGGATCGCTTGCAAGCACGGCTTCAAGAGATTGGATGCGGGCGATGAGGTCGTCCTTCGACCAAGCGGCATAAGCTGATGGAGACATCGTGGCCTGCCTTTTGGTAATGTCGAGTATTGCGCGTTGCAGTGGACGGCCAAGAGAAGTCAAGGCCCGCATCCGACTCAAGTTGCGTGGTTCCGGAGTCAAAAACCAACCACGTGACGAAGACGGAAGGAACAAACAAACAAGTCCGCTGTAATGTATTCTAATCCCAGTAAATAAGAAAGAGAAAATCTGGGGGGGTCTATGTGCATATCATCATTGCTGTCTCGTCTCGGTAACCGGTAGGCCGTTTTCCTGGGTGTTGCTTTGGGCGTTTGATGGATCTAACGAATCTACGATGTGATGTCCTTCTGGGCTTGCCCTAGAAAACTCGTGGGGAAGCAAGACTGGCAAAATATGGCGTCAGCGAGAGCTCTAACAAATAATATAGATCATAGACGAGATTCTCACTAGCTCGGTCGATCGCTTGAGGAAGGTCGCGGTGCCTCCCACGAAGCATTACAAGACAAAGGATAAGCTTGGATAACGGCCCGAAAGCGCCCGAAAGAGAGTAGTTTTCCTAAATAAGAGGATTGTTAGAAGGGTATTTCTAGCGCTAGCGATTCAGCGTACCGTTGGAATACCCAACGAAAGTCCGACCGTTGCGTAAGCCGAAACCAATTCGAACATCACCGTAAACTGGTTGAACCAAGAATCGCTCTCGTGATTCATCACCTGTCCTCTCTGTAACAGGCTCCATGCTCAGCTGTTTTCAAGTTTAAGAACAGAACCAGAGCTCTGACCTCAGTAATCAAGATCAAGAACAACGCCAATGCCAGCCACCACAAGTCGTAGGACAGCTGACGCCTCACATGCATTCCAAGATACTTGCTGAACAAGACTTCTCCTTTGGGGCCACGTACGAGTTTTGCCGCGTCTTCGTCCACATCTGGATCAAGATCTTCTGGATCTTCTTCTACATCTTCATATACACCCTATCCGGTGACGACCGGTCCGGTCACTCAGCTACCGCAAATCGAGAATCGGGACAGGTAACTTACCAGGGAGCGTTGTTCATAGACATTAGTCGACCGAATGGACATGGCGATTGGGTACGCAGAGATATACATCATGACCATGTACAAAAACCTGGGACAATGGCGAATGGAGTGCAAGGAGTCAGAAATAGAGTAGGGTCTTTGCACTTTACCACTCACTTTACCGCAGGAGCTACCGAACCAAGGGGTATGATTGCAAAACCCTAGAGTCGAGATCGCTAAGTCGCTTGCATAGCCTACCGAAACGAGGGACTCACGCTGGCCCGAACGGCGATGGACTGGAACAGCCCAGAGAGGACCCGAATATTCAGCGGTATAGCTTTACCAGTGGTGTGCGTCAGCTTATATATATACGTGATCCTCGAAACTATGAGCAGACCTGCGATTGTCGGGATTCCAATATCCAAAATCAAGAAACCGAACCATTCGAGGAACCTGGTGAAGTGGAGTTGGGTCAGCCTGCCGCATGGTCCTCGCGATGGAATTCGGGACACTCGCGTTAAGGAGAAAAAGACCACGACTAAGAACCAGGTTTGATGTGATGGGAACATGTAGAGGTAACAGCTGAGTTATGGGTTAAGGTCAGAAGGTCCCCACGAGAGGATCGATGATTGACCTACCGCCTTGGATGATCAAGGAGGAATTGCAAGGGCGCTTTATGTTCCGCGGGGGCGATCTTACAGAGGATCCATCTGAATGAAAGGGCCGACAATGCTGTTAGATGTCGAACCAACGTGTGGATTTTCTACCCACACTATCAGGCGAACAAAGACGGGCTGTGCAGGAGAACGAATTAGTTGCACATCGGATTTCCTGAGAAGACAATAGCTACCAAGCCCAAGCTCCCTGCGACGATTAGCCAACCCTGAAATATCACCATCACGTAGGCAGACGCGAAAGGTACCATTCCTTGGTCGACGAGCGTTAACCCTCCCCCAGTGTATGACGAAACCGCCTGGAAGGCCGCAAACCTAGAGAGTTTACCCGCAGAATTAGCTCGAATAGTTTGATCGATACAGAATAGAGAAGACTGGACGAACCAAGCTTTCGGGATAAGCCTTGGCTGACTCTCAAACACAGAGTTCCATTCAGATCGCGTGTAGAGATAAATGACGAAAATGATGAACATCATCATTTGTGTGCCAACCCAGTACTGCGTAGCAGTAATGTCAGTAATGCAGCCCGGTGACATAGCGAGATTTACTCTCACCAAGCCGACGATCCAGGTCAAGGCTCTCAGAGCTCTGTATTCTATACCGCCTAACTCCTCCAATTGTTCATCCGTCAAGTCGTCAGTATTCAGGAAAGCGCTGTTACGCCCGACTTTCAGAATTCCGTGTTTAAGATAAAGCACGGTCTTTTTAACTTCGACCCCGATGTCGGTGAGGATACCGGTCGACGAATCATCCGATTCTGATGGTCGCTGAAAGCGAAGGTGAGGCGGTATCGGGGAGTCAGGAAGTGCTGATTGCATATGCGGTGGGGCCAGGGGCGGTCGCTCTGGAAGCGGAGGTGAGTGCACTTCTTCCTGGGCTTGTGTTCCTTCTCGCCTCCTTCTGACCGATGTGCTTCCTTCCGTCCTGGTTCGTTCGATGGCAGTCCTAGTCTCCCCTTGTCCAACCGGCTCTGAAGTAGGCGCGTAAATTCCAGAGGGATCCAAAGTCAACCTCCTCTTCAATTCTGCATATTGCTTCGGGGCGAGTCTTTGGGCAAATCGTGCGCCGAGCGTGAGTGGACCCGGAAACCCTCCAAATCGCCTTTCGTAGGTGGGTGCGGCGAGGAGCTGAGGGTCGAAGGGCCCAAGTGGTTCAGGACGTTGAGGGATGCTTTCTTGGGCATTCTTGTCGCCGGGTTTGCTGCTATTGGACGTCCAGGTTGGACCTGACGGAAAGAGTAAACCCGTTCCCTGACGACGTGGTCCTGGGGAAGCTGTGACGACGGTTGTGCCTGGTTGGCCTATTGTTGGGCGACCTGCTCATAGGGAATCCTCGAAGTGAGAGAGAGGGTGAATGGCATGTCATAAACTCGACTTACGGATTGTGGTTGGCGCTCTGGACACCCTTGATCGAGTGGTCACTGTATGCGTTAATGGGATCGCGAAGTTCACTTGACCCGGCGTGGCCGAATGAAGATTGCTTCTTGGTGTATGCGGGTCGCTCATAGCCGAGGGGGAGTCGGTTCGATACAAGTTCCCATCCCCCAAGACTAGAAGCGAAATAGAAAGTTATTCACGGTAGGGCATGATATCCAGGCCTTGAACGTACTGCCAGGTGACATCTTTGGAGATAGAGTCGGAGCATTGTGCAAATCGACTGCTACGGTCCAAGTAATTAGCAATGACCTATGCTTTTTTATTTGGGGGGGGGGGGCGGTACCTTTGTTGCTAGAGGGTAAAGTAACAGCTTGAGGGTCATCGTGCTCCAAGGTGTGGTCAACTTCTGGGAGACCTTTCACACCCTGCGGTGGAATCGCCGCGAGAGTTGGCGTCGGAACGTCGGCTCGACTTCCTTGCTTCGAAATCTCGTCACCGTGGAGCCGAGTCCCTTTGGGCCCCGCTGATTGCGAATTCCGGTCACTCTCCGATGCTCTCACAGTCTCTACGTCGGTCGTCACTCCATCTTCCTTATCATGGAGAGCTGGTTTGCCCTCAGGTGCTGCCCCCGCCTGAGTAGTACCGAAAAAACCCATTGTTTTGGAGCGAACAATCTGGCCTATCCTACTGAAGTGCGGGTTAGGCCGTGTTTTGAGGACCTTTTCTATGATGTAGTGCCTGGTCGTCAAATCAAAAAAAGACTGAGATGGACGCGACAGCGAGCTCGAGGGTGAAACGAACTTGCGAACAATGACCATCACTAGACTGACTACGGTGTAATTTCCAACACACATGAGGTAGAACAGGATGGCCTGTTGAAAGCCCGTCAAGCTAAGGTTTGAATGGTGAGGCCCTGAAAGCCGAGAACAAAGGACCCGGAGACCTACGTGCTTAAGTTCACCGTACTCAGTCCAGTTACCGTATGCGCTGATGTGCATAAGAAAAGGGAATCTATGTATGAAACGGGATACTACAGTTGAAAATGACAGTGTTCAGAATCGTGACTTGGCGGTTTTGGGATCGTTCTCACCTGTCCGGATGAGACATAGAAGATGATGGACCAGAATATTGGGTTGATAATAAACCAGAGGACGTGGATGCGGAAAAAGTTAAGGTGCAAACGATCCACGAGGCCGTAAGTAGGTTCAAGGATGTACCCCAGCACCGAGCGAGGCATTCCTGACGAACAAACGATTAGTTAAGGTTGTTGGCTGGACTGCTTAAGGTTGTTGAGCTGGAGGTCGATGCAGATTCGTAGACACTTAGTAGCCGCGAATGGTCATGGAGGGAAGAGAGAAGAGTGGCAAGGAAGCCTCGTGCCCCCCGTTTGGGATAGTGTGGCGATGATCGAACCGGGCTTGCATGGTTCCCACAGAGCGGGGATGTTGGGACGGTGACTGAAGCATGACCCCTGCGCCCTTTTGCGTTTGCTCTCTCTCCTCCCATTCCTTTCGTCCGTGACTTACTTACGCGCGGCATCGTACACATTCATCGTCTTCCATCCTCCACCTCGGCCTGTCATCCAGGACAGGAGTTGCTGATAAAGCCACCACACGCATCGCCTTTTAGTCACCCTCTCTCAACCATATATCTACCTCTCCTTTCCCTCCTCAGCACCCACAAAAAATGCGTGAATCCAACTTTTCGTTTCCAGTACAGAACAGAGCTGCAGTGGTTATATCCTCTCAGCTGTATGACAGAAGAGGTGTGTGGTCCTGTGACGCAGTCTTTCTGCCTGGCTTTGTCGCCATCTGACCGCCCGTCCTGCAGCTCTCGACACGACTTCCCCACTTCCACTCTTCAACTCGCTTACCCATCTCACCTATCTCACCTCAACCTCACCCAGGATTCGGGACATTCTCACTGTGGATGGGGGACTTGAACGGCTCGTCAGACTTCTCCGGGAGTTCTGCACTCACCCTCCTCCGCCACAATCGCCTCGCGAAATCTACGGCTTGAAACCAGCAGTCAGGCGCAAATCCAAGGGGAAAGGCAAGGCTAGAGCTGGTTCTAATCTAGTGCCTGCAGTTATCAAGGGTTCTGCACTCGGAGATTCTGCACCCTCACCGTCGTCTGAAGCCAGCTCCCTAACTTCGTTCGACCGTGCAGCCGCCTTTCGGTTCTCTCTGGCGTTCCAATGCGTGGTGAACATTGGAGTACGAGGCTCCGAAACCGTCCGCGCTCGCGTAGTCCAGGCTGGAATGTTGGATGTTGTGTCTAGTGTCTTGGAATGTTGGTTGATAAGCAAAGGATTTGCCGTATGTCCCAGTCCCACCGGAAGCGGTGCGCCGAGGGAGAGTAAAGAAGTTAGGGTGGCACGGAGGTTGGAACTGCTGGAACGGCGGCAGAGGGACATGAGCACGGTCCAGGCCACCGAGCTAGCGCGCGCGTTGCGGAACCTCCCAACCTACCATCCCAACGCGCGGATGCATCTGGAGAGGACAACCGGCGCCATTGTATCACTGCCTATCAACCGAAGGACGTCCTTACCGCCTGTCTCTGCGCAAGAGAGCAATGTATCGATCTCGGTGAACCCAACGGACGAGATGGACACGAGCGAATCGGGACCATCTCGAGAACCTCAGTCCTCGGGATCGGCGTCTGCAGTGGAGGAAGAGGCTCATGATGAAGTAATGGAGACGGAAGAAGACGAATCTCAAGCCCTTCGACGGCGAGACACCATTCGCGCATCCTCTCTGCCCCGCCCAATCTCACAACACGCCGCTGGGGAAGCTTCTGTATCTGCAGTCGCCCCACCCACTTCCTCCTCATCGTCATCTCTACCGGTTCCCGTTCCCGCTTCAAGGCGCCCCAATCCTTTCACGCAGTCTTCTTCCGGCAACATCTCGGACTCGGTTAGCGCAGATACCAGTGCTAACGCTACTCCAGTTGGCGGAAACACTCCTACCGGATCAGTAACAATCGAAGCGCATGCCCGCGAACGGAGTGGCACGGTTGTCGCTCGACCTGTTTGGGATAACCAACAGCCAGCGGGGACCGCCAACAGCCCATCCCGACAACGAGCAAGGCGCACATCAGCCGCTTCGAGAGCATTCCAACCGCGAAACGATCATGGAACCGGGACGGATGATGATAACACGACGGAAGCCGAGGGAGAGCAGCAAGAAGGTCATCGCACAGGACCTGATGGCCACCCTGCACGAATGGCGGTCATTGTTCAAGCTGACGGACAAGATGGAGGAGGGATGGACATGAACATGATCGTTGATCAAGGACCATTGCAAGGCGTCGGAATGGGGGTAGAACAGGGACTCGTCAATTTGGATATGCAAGCGAACGATGACCTGGCCATGGGAGCGCCTCCTGGTGCCCCTGGAGCCGTTCAAAATGCGTTACTTCCCCCTAACCAACAGCAGCAGATGACTCAGACTGGCCAAATGCAAGCAGTTGGTATTGGCGGCGCTACCCCTCGTCAGCTGAACGATCTAACGCCAAGGGCGGGCGTAGCACCTCTCACGACAGCCACTCCAACGACAACCAATGCCCGAACCCTCACTACAGCCGGGACCGCTAATACCGCTGAACGCAGGGCCGGAACGGGAACTGGGCAAAATCTTCCTCATCCCACACCAACGGCTGCTACACCAGCTCAAGCGATAACTGCCGTCCAGCTTGCCTTAAATGGTCTCTCAGCTGCGGGCCTCGCTGCGTCTGGGTCATCACTTTATGGTTCCCTAGAAGATCAAAGTGCAGGGCCCTATCGAGAGGAAGATGTCTTACTCTCTCTTCAGCTTCTTGCGTATCTTAGCAAGTATCCGCACGTCAGGCAAGCGTTCTACAAGACGAGAGTACCGCTTGGTCCCCCACTCGTATCATCACAACCCTCTCCGCCTTCACACAATGCGCGAATGGGGTTAAGTGCAGCTGCCGCAAGTATCTTAGCGTCTTCGGCGAATAGCGCACGTTCAGATCCGAGTCTCCCAACGACCGCTTCTTCATCAACTCCTCCTCTTACCCCCGTGGTTCAGCACGCCCCAAATGTTTTCTCTCTAGTGGAACGGTTCACATTCAGGCCATCGCCATCTGAAATGCATTTGCCTCGCCTACCCCAGGAGATTCAGTACTGGGCAGGCGTCATCATGCGGAATGCCTGCCGCAAAGATGAAACGAGAGGTGGTATCCGGCAGTGCGCCAATATGGTCTGTGGCAAATGGGAGAGCTTTCCGAGGGAGTTTGCGAAGTGCAGGAGATGTAGGAAGGCAAAATATTGCGGGAAAGAATGCCAGAGCAAAGCCTGGGCCGACGGCCATAGGTAATGTTGCTATCAAACCTCCAATCTGACCCTTTATTTACACCCATTTCTCAGGTTCTGGTGCTCGTCCCGCGATGCCGAAGCTGCTGATGCTGCAGCTGCCAATAATGCTCACCCTGGCAACAACGGATCAAATGAACCAGGCCCTTCCGATGGGGGTGAGCCTGGCCCGTCCACTTCGAGGCGCTCGGGGCGGTCATCGGGCGTGGGACGTTCATCGGGTCCTCAGCCTACGACCGAGCGTGAAGATGGCTCCTCCCGTCCGCGAGGTCCGGTGCCCCCATTTGGCGCGTCAGGTCCGACTCCGAACCTTTCAAGACCAATCTCGGCTTCTCGAACACAGCACCCGGCGTTTGCACAGGAGCCTCGTACTCTCTCAAGAGAAGAACTGTTGAGGCTTGCTAACGCAGCTGCCCAGCAGCGACGGGCACAGTCAATCGATCCCCAGCACGACAGCCGCCGACGTGAAGTGTTAATGCAAACCGCTTTGCGCAGTCCCGAATCTGCGGCGGTGGCGTCATCAGGTATCCCTCAATCTGCGTCCACGGGAAGTGTCACAGGCTCTCCAAGGCCGAGGATCATGCAACATGCAATCCCTCCCGTATCATCGTCTAACAATGCACCTTCGCCATCGTCCATGGACCTTGATGGTCAACGTCCCAGTTCATTCTTTCGGAGGCGAGCGGGGACGCTACCTGGAAGAACGTCCCCACCCCTCGTGACATCCTCTGGTGCTCCATCGGGCACACCTGACGCGTCTATGGCTTCACCAGCTGCAGCATCCACTTCTGATCGAGGAGAAGCGGAGGCCTTGGCTCGACAGGAAACGCTCAGAGAAATGGTCAACGATATCATCACCGCTCGGGCTACGCAAGGCCTACCTGCGTCCAATGCACTCATGAAAGTTGACGGCGACATCAGACTTCTGATAGAGAACACTTCATTGGATGCTAGAGAGCGTGATGTGGAGATGAGGAGGATTCTGCGAGACTTTGAATACGCTCTTGACCAAGACCGAGAAGATACCGAGCGGTCGAGGCGGTCTTTACCCGGTCCCAGCAGCCAACAGACCCCATTAGCATCAAGGAGGGAGGTCGGAGCTGTCCATGCTTCCGGTGGTTTAGATGAAGACGGGGATTTGAGGATGGGGAGTTCGTAAAAGTTGCAAACAAGCACAAGGTATAATTTTGGTACAATCTACAATACTTATTCTGCATCCTCTCCTATACATTTGCATATCCACATCGTTGTCGAAACCTCGTTTTTGTGTCATATAATTGCATCCCGTCGGTGATGATCAGTCGCTTGGTGGACCAGCACCGCGAATCAATGTCTCCGCCTTTGAGGATACCTTCTGCCTCGGTGGTCTTGAGTTGAGTAGTAGCTAATGCGCGCGGGGAGAGAGTTGAGACCGACTTGAGGGCAGGCCATCCCATCACGATGTACATGCCGTTGATTGAGGCGATACCTGGACCTAGATACTGCCAGGTCTTGAGAGATCATACATGAAAGTAATCAGGTAGTTTTAGATTCCTAACCGGTTTGGGTTAAGCAGCCGCGCAAGGTTGTCGCGAGCAGTGAAGATGTTGGTGCATTACTGGAACTGCACGCCGACTTGATCAACCACGCCGATTCCCAGGCGCGGGGTCCAGAGCCCAAGTTAGGGAGGGTTATAAAACTAGCTCCGAAACTATTAATGTTTGACTACAGTCTATGGCCGAATAGTAAGGCTTCCCGTTATCTGACCGCAGTGATCAATCAGAACCGCCCACCCAAACCGAACGCGTTCTGCAGATATTCATGGTTAGTTGGGTCGCGTTTAGCATGCAAAAGTGGATGTCTATGAGAGCCCGTTGTCTCAAACTTGTTATTACTCCTCGAGGGCCCAATGCCGAGCAAGGGATGCAGCCGGATCGGGCGTGAAATCAAGGTGTAGACATAGCTGCGACTGCTCCAAGCCTAGGCGCTTCAGAAGACTCCAGCAGTAGTAGGCAGCGAATTGTTCTCAGGATCGTGACGGGACCGGAAGCATAACGTGAACCAGTGTAGTGGACCGTCGGCTCCCAAATGAGCCTGTCATTTGACAGACTCGGAGACGGAAGCGAAGGGAGCAATAACCATAATGGCTAGTGGAAATCCTAAACGCTTATCCTACACTCTGCCGTGGACTGAGACCAATACACCGGCCAATGCGAATATCCTAACCTAACCTATCCCGACTCTACCACGGACTGAGACCGCCAATGCGAATATGACGTCACTCAAGGGCGGAGATATCTGTCAAGCGAGCGACGGCGATGCCCGGTCGACTTGCACGCGTCGGCGAATTCGCGCACCAAGGTTTGGGTCACGTGGGCGGGGCTGGGTCGTCGGCCGCGAGGCACGGCATCGGCGAGGGATTTGTCAGCGCACTGGAGGGGGTTCCCTTGGTTTCTGGTGCGCGTCGGTGGTTTCCCCCCTCTCACCCTCCTCTGCGCTCTCATCAGCAACCATCAACAGTACTACACCCAGCATCGACTACCACACCCTCAAGGTATCTCTACTCCTCACCTTTTTTCTTATCTATCTATTCCCTCTATGACTGCCATCGTATCTGCCGTCAGCTTGTACAACACCTCCCACATCAATGTCGTCGACCCCGCTCCCTCCCCTTCTTTTTCCTTCCTTCAGCTCATGAACTCATCCCTTGACGCAATCTTGGCCACGGGGACGGAGGCTATTGGTGGATATTCCACTGGTGGCTATGGCGCTGGTGGTGCGATAACAATGGAGACTGAACGCCGGAGGAGCAGTGCCCCAAGTGGGGCAGTGGGTCTTGCCACCCAGCAGGACCAGCCACTCGCAGAATCCCCGTCTGCAGCAGCGATCACGGGCACTGCCGCCCCCCTGTTCCCTTCGGTAGACTCTTTTCACCACGCGATAGCGCAAGAAACCCAGGGCGTGACCAGCGCACCGGCTTCTCCCACCCATCCCACTCAGCTCGCTTATCATCACCAACCCAACCACTCCATCCACGTCTCCTCTCCCTCCCCAGACCTCCTCTACTCGTCCTCTCCGTCTCAGTCCAACATCATGTCCGTCACCTCCCTCATGCACGAGTCTCCCAGTACGTCAAACTCGACCACCGCTTCAACCACCAAGCGCACTGCCCCAGACGAGTACGCAGAAGGTTCTTCATCCCGCTCCAGCAAAAAGAACCGTAAATCCCGTATGGTCGTTGTCGCTAGCGAGGACGAAAACGTTGACAAGCCTGTCGTCGCTGCTGAAAAGCAGCAAGTCTTGTCGCCGTCGTCAATGCCCGTGCAACAAAAGGAGGAAACGAAGCAGTCTGCATCGCAACCTCCCTCTTCAACCGTCAGACCTCCATCCCCTCCCCGCTCTCCCTCTCCTCCTCACGACCATAAACCCGCGATTCCTTCCCCTCTCTGTCCAGCCGTGGCCACTCCCTGCATGCCTTCCCGTCCTTCTCTCAGCCGTCGTCGCTCCCGCAGCAACGAAATAGCCCTGCTCAAGTTCGCTTTGGATCCTTGGCTCCGTCTCTCTAGGTCCCTGGACGGATCCAAGCCCATCGGTGGAGTTGGCTGCAAGCAAGCATTCAACCCGGCCACGTTTCCCGCCGCCGGCAACCTCCGCGAGCTTAGGATGTCGAGGTCTTGCGCTTCCCCTCTTTCCTCTGACTTTGGCAGCAGCTGCGGCGGATTCGAGCTGAGCTTGCCATTCAACTTTGGGGGTGCGACATCCGACATCACCTTTGGTTTCGGTAACGGTGACCTCGCTGGAGGTGTCAAGTGGAACTTGGTTGATGCTTGAGCTGGGAAGGACTGGCGATTGCCCGAGGTACGTTCGACTCCTTACCCCCGTCTAAGTTATTGTTATTTATCGTCCTCTGCAATCAGAGGCCGTCGCATTGCTTCCGCTTCATTGCATTACACCCGCATTTAAAACGTCATCAACTTTACTGTGAAATTATTCTCAAGTGCTATCTGCTTCCGCTGTCCTTGTCTATTCTATCTATTCCCTCCGCCAAACCAACGAAACCGAAATCATTTGTGATAACCTCTGTCCGTCCCACAAAACGCAATATCTCTTGTTATATCTACTTTCTTTTTACACCGTTTAGTCCATCCCATGTCCCCCTCTCCCTCTTCTTTCTCCCTTCTTCTCTTTGTATACCTATAACGCTTTCGCAACCCCCGTGAAAGACCGTTCACTAAGTCTCTTTATGGACGCTGCTTGCTATAACGTAAATATCTGTAGATTTCTGTCTTGTTCAACTAGGGAATTAAAATATCCTCCTCTCCTAGGTTGCGAGTGCAGACCAACCTGGGCACTAATTAGGACCCCATTGTTATCTTCTTTCGACTCCCCTGGGGTCGTGCCGTGGGCAGATGGGTTGTACGGTGGGTGCGTGCATTGAAACCCTGCCTGTAGGAAGGTAGGTGGTACGAAGAGATGCAATCACCCTGCACAGGTACACATCGTTCAACCCACGCATTCCGCAGCATTTGCCCTCTTTCTCTCACCACTACGGTCAACCTCTACGTCCCAAGTTGCCCAGAATTCAATCCTTCACTCAACTATCACCATGTATTCAGGGGGGCAACCGACATGCTCAGCTTGGTTCGGCGACAATCCCCTTGACTTCCACAGCTCTATGGCGGTCATGGGCTGGATCCCATCGACATTGTCTCGTAAAGTCGACACGGAAATGGGGGTCTGATATATCAAGTCTCTTTGGATTATCTTTGCTCGGTGTACAGTTGGACGCTCCGGCTGGGAATCGCGGACTTGAGCCTTCTCCAACTTGTTCTGTTGTTTCCTTCGCGCTCTTTCGTCCCAGTTCTTGCCAATGGGCCTCGTACATGCGTCGCCTTTGTCCGGCTTGGCA
>KN823113.1:95214-123287 GCA_000827465.1 Tulasnella calospora MUT 4182
TCATTCTCACCATTGCGTTCTCAAAGCGAAGCGAGGCATGAGGCCGAGAACCAAGGCTCGGCTTTATTCATCGTTCCATTTTCCCTCGTCGTCTTTATTGCAGTGCTTGGTCCCGCCGTCGTTCTCCTCGCACTCATCTTCGCCTTCAACACGTTTGAGAGGGATGGCATGGAAGTTAGGACCTCCGCCAACCTTCAAAACCTCTTAACAATCTCTCAGCTCGTGACCACGGTCGTTTCCAAATCGGTCCCCATTGTCATCGCCGTTCACGCTTACCAACTTGCCGCGCACTGGCTCAAATCCAGCGATCGACGATCAGGCGATCATCCATCACCCCTACAATTTGGTCTACTTATATCCGTTCTTCAAGGCGCCAACATCATCGCATGGCTCAAGGTCCGTTGGCATCTCCTCCGAGGGTCGAAAGGCGGCAAGAGGCAGGTTATTGAACCATCCCCCATCCTGACTCGAGCGGTCACCGTCCTTGATCTCCTTCTCATCGTGTCCAATGCGGTCGTGGGGCTCGATACATAGCTTCACTTGTCCAGCAAGGCCGTGACCATCACGCGAATTAGTTCATACTCGGGTTCGACTCTTCCCTTGTACGGCAGACAACTCAACGAGAGGCAATGCGAGGAGAACGCTCGAGCGGATTTCTCGTCCGCAACCACATGCGGAATGGAAAAGTCCGCTGATGATCCCTTTGCAATTTCCATGCCTGAGGGTACTCAAACCCTGACCAACACCTCTGCAAAGAACCTGGTGGTGCTGACCAACGATGGGACGCAGTCCATCATCGTGCCTCCGTCGATCAAGGCGGATGTGGCCTATGAGGCGAACACATTTGGGGTCGGGTCCACGTGTATGAGGTGAGCTCCGCCTGGCGTGTCGTACTAGTAAGGCGATATGCTGACGAACACTGACAGCCTTACTTCCGAGTGCCTTAAGCCCGTGGTTTATGATACTTATACCAGCTATGGAGACAACTTCTTACCTTTCATCGACTGCACTGGAGTATACCCCCGAGCCAACATTACTCTCGGGGTCACAACATCGCACTTCGGCCTTGTCGACCCCAATAGCGGTAGCTTTGGTCCGTTTGACACACAGACCTATGACATTGTAACGAGAAAGTAAGCATTCCGGACCCGCTTTTGATGTAAGTTATTGATCGGATTTCGGATCACAGTCCGCTCAGCATTGCGGCTGTTGTAAATTCGTTTGCATATGTTTATGAGGACATCAACGACGATTTTGTGAACAACACCGGCTTTTTTAGGCACGGCCGCACTGGAGCATGGAACGTCTTGTACTGCAACAGCACCATCAACGATGTCAAACACCTCTACAAGCCCGCCTCGAATGGTGTAGGCGGGTCATATCAAATCATCTCCTCAAATGTTTCGACCTCTCGAATGGCCTACCTCGTCGCCATTGGAACACACATGGGGGTAATACAAAAGAACCTTCCATCAAGAATCGAGGGAGCGGGTTTGAGAGGGGGCAGTTACACAACTGCGTTTGCCCAAGAACTTAGCAGAGAGTTAATGGGCCTCAGTGCAGCTCTGTACGAGCCTATACCTGTAACAGCAATCGCTGGAACGAGTGTTGTGCTAGGTTCCAGAGTACAACTGATTCCTCTTGGACTCTACCTTGCCTCGGTCGTCATTTATGCGTAAGTTTCTGGTCCTGTAGACAATGGCACAATACTGACAGGGTTTCCTTTTGGTTTCCCAACAGGCTCACAACCTTGATAATTGGAATTGCCGCTCTGACCGAAGCTCACTCAGTCAAATTCGTCAAACTCGTACACCTGAGATTCACCAGTTCGTTACCCATCGTCCACGCTCTCTTTGGCCCAGTCGATCTTTCTCGCACATGGAAGAACGACGGAGTGGAGATGTTCAGCACAGAATCGGAGAAGGATAGGCTGTACGTTGGACCCGTACGAAGTCAGATCGAGGGCGATTCGTTTGGCTTCGCTCGGACAGGCTAGTCCTGGGATCCTGAGGGCGAATGCATTGGCTAGTTAATACCACCATGTCTTGTCATCCGATGATTTTTTACCAAAATTTTCATATTTACCGTTCATGCCAGTCATTCACTTCCTCTGTTTGCCTGTCAACTCTTTCAGTTCATTCGCTTTAGGGGTTTGCCATCGTTTTTATTTTGGTGCCCAGCCTCGATTACTCCTTGTCAGTAGCATCCCAGGCCTATTGCAATCCTTACAGTGACTATCATCTGCTTGAGTGACGTACGAGCGCTTCTGTGGAAGAATTCCCGGCCTGAGATACCGGAGCTAGAGATGACGTAAGGCGGTGAAGTAACGTACCGACGGTACCGTGACTCCGTGCCTGAGCTTCCCACCTCAGATTTTCTCCGCCTCGTTCTCTTCACCAACCACCGACAACCCACAAATCGGCGTGAGGCGACCCCACTCTTACCACCAACATCCTTTCTAGACACCCCCTCACGATCTCTGCTCACGACTGGCAACGATGTCCTATACCTATCCCCACTTCGCTTCCCAATCTCCGGCAGCATCGTACCAGAGTGCTCACACGATCACTCAGTACATGGAACAACGCCTCGGACACTCAACTCAAGTCGTAGAGGATGACGAAGAAGCTCAGATTTCACCCAGCACAAGTCCATCAAGACATCCCAGACAAATGTCTTACGGTTCTCTATCGCGAAGGCGGAGCTCAGGTCACGCTGCTGATGGCCGTGGAAGAAGAATGTCATATGGGACCCACCAAGCACCTGACGAGACCGCCCCTTTACTCTCGACACCACTTAATGCGGCCACAGCTTTCGACACGGCTTTCGCTGGTCCGCTGGTCGATGCCGTAATTGACGAGTCTGATGAGGACTCTGACACCGAGACAGAGGCGCGAGCCGGAGGATCGAAGAGCCAGCCCCACTCTGCGGGTGCGACCGTAGCAGCTCTGGGAAAAGAGGCGAAAATTATAATCGGTTATTCCGTTCCGGTCCTTATGTATGTTTTCTTATCTTGGCTTCGTGGTTGTCACTCACCGAACACCTGATCTCACGGTGCTTACACAGCACACAGTTGCTCGAGTATTCCCTCTCCATCGCTTCTGTCATCTCTATTGGACATCTATCGACGGTAGAACTCGCTGCTTCTACTCTGGGCTCGATGACAGCTGCCGTGACAGGCTGGTCTATCATTATCGGGATGGTTTCTGCCCTTGACACCTTGCTGCCTCAGGCCTGGGGTGGTCCACCAGAACACAGATTCCTTGTAGGCCTTTGGACACAAAGAATGACAGTGGTCATTGCTATCATCCTTGTGGTACGCTAGCCTGCGTTGAAGAAGCGGAAGTTTCTAACTCTCTGGTTTCATAACTCAGCCCATCGTCATTATCTGGCACTCTTCCCATGCAATCTTACTTTTCTTACGGCAAGACGAAGACGTGGCTTACTATGCATCCATCTATCTTAAGTGGCTGAGCATTGGAATTCCCGCATACGCCTTTAACTACATCACTCGAAAATATTATCAGTCAATTGGTAACAAACCCCTGTGCTCAATATCGTCGATCTTAATCTCTGACAGAAATTTGGCCGTTAATATAGGTCTACTTCATGTTCCATCGGTTCTCATTCTGGTCATTGCGCCGCTTAATGCTTTGCTAAATTGGATTCTAGGTATCGTCTTCCCAAAAGGAGCATTAACATGCGGCTAACCATTTTCGGGCTACATTTTGAATGTAGTATGGGGTCCAGGACCGTTTGCACCCATTCGATTGGGGTTCATTGGGGCTCCCATTGCATCCGCTTTCTCTTATAACCTCATTTCTGTCGGATATCTTGTGCACGCTTATGTCTGGGCCCCCCGTGAAGCTTGGCACCCTATCTCAGACGCTAAGTCGCTTGGTGAAGTATTCAAAAGCGAGGCGCTTGGATTCCTGGTGAGACTTGGCGCTGCCGGAGTGGGCCAGACCGCCAGCGAGTGGTGGAGCTGGGAGTTGGTTGGCTGTGCGTACGATGTTTCACATCTGTCTGAACCCTGAAGTGCTAACCATGTCTTTTGGTAATACCTAAAGTGGCGGCAAGTTTGTAAGTTTTATTCTTGAAGCTGATATCTCCAGGAGACTGACATCGGTCTTACCAGATTAGGTCCGGTGACGCTGGCCAGTCAATCGGTGCTTCTTGTCTCGGCTTCAACGAGCTACCAACGTACGTATTATCCCAGGATCGCCTTGAAGACATTGCAGCGCTCACGCATGCGATTAGTATCTTTCGCGATTAGTGCAGCGGCTTCAGTGAGGTATGCCAGAAGGAAGGCGCCCCCTCAGCTCAACCCATGTCTCATCCATGTAAATTTACATAGAATCGGTAACCTCGTTGGATCCGGGAACGCATTCAGGGCGCGGGCGGCAGCGTATGTCGCCTTGCTTTTGGTGATGTGCACTGGGAGTTTCAGCAGGTAGGCGGGCCCATCCACAATCAATTATCCATTGCGTTGATTCCGGGACATGTTGTCATAGCATGGTTTTCCTCATCTTCCGCAAATCGTGGGGTTACCTCTTCAATGGGGACGCCGAGGTTGTAAATCTTGTTGCCGAGGTCCTACCTCTTGTCGCGCTCTTCCAGGTCCGGACCACGAGTTTAAGTACCTAGCCCTTTATGCCTAACACGGATGATTCCCCTTGACAGATCCTCGATGGACTGGGTTCTATGACAGGAAGTATTTTGCGCCTAACCGGGATGCAGGTTCGTACCCAATACCCCTTTCCGGTTCATAAAATCTGACACCACCTTTGTATGAAGTTCACTGGTGCCCTGCTGAATCTGACCGGGTACTACGTCATCGGCATCCCAATTGGTCTGATTATCACTTTTTGGTACCCTGCTTGGAACCTTGGCCTCTTAGGTCTCTGGATTGGGCTGAGTATCGCACTATCATACACCTCCGTCATTGGTCTTTGGTACTCGTTAAGGACCGATTGGAGTGACGAGGTGGAAAAGGCAAAGTTAAGGCTGAAGGCTGGAGACCATGCGACCGGGATTGGCCATTAGGGCAGCACTGAAGTATTTCTATACCGTTAAATAATAGGCTTGACGGAAGTCGGATTAATACAGCTTCGCTTGTGTTAGAAAAACTAGTTCAGTCTCTGGTAGGAGCTATGCAATGCGAACGGTCTGCATTGAAGGTGAATCAGTATTGTAGTCAGGTCAGGCGATAGTGCGATCTCACCTTCGCGTATAATGAGTCCACAACTTTGCCGACTTGTTCAATGGTTTTAATAGCGTCGCCGTACAATGCCTATGCGACCAAGTTAGTGAGTGACGCGTTCTCCGAGCCCGGGCCGACATACATCTTTCTCCTGAGGGTCGAAGATGATCAAGCATCCCCGACCTTGATCCAAGACGCCCAGAAGTATCTTGTCGAGTATCATTTGGGAGAGCCTGGCTGATAATGAGTACGATACAACCGGCCCCTGCGGTAGAAGATAACGCACTTGGCTTCCACCTGGGCCCGTCCCTGGCCAACGACCTCAGCGACATGGTCGATGTCAACAACACTGTAAGGCTCAACGATCCGCAGGAGATTTTGTTCAAGGAGGGTGTCGTATAAGGCAGCAAGATGTGTTCGGATGGTTGGGTCGGTGGAAAGCTCTGATTTCGTGGCGGCGGGTCAGCAGAGTATGGGTTATGACAGGAGGATAGCGCCTGCCTTCTCGATAGTCCTTGAGTGCCTGCTCAAACTCGGCCAAGTTTCGGTTCTGGTGTGCACGAGCGACTGCACGCATAGAGTCAACCTCCCGAAGCTGTACGTATCTTGCCGCCAGCTTGATTTGAAGGAGAGAAGTAACATCCTCGGGCTGACCAGCATCGCTTCCACTTAGTACCGCAGGGGTCACAGGAAACATCAGCACACCCACCAAGTTCAACATAATCTTGCATAGAAGCATGTACTTGAGTGCCGTAAGCGCTTTGGGATCGTCGTTGGTGGAAAGATTTTCAAAGACTTCAAAGAAGTATGAGTACCTGAGGGAAAGAGTCAGAAACAAATCGAGTCGAAGCATCGTAAATCTTACGCTGTCTTGTAGTCTTTATCTTCAGCATGAAGAATTCCGCTCTGGAGATCGAGTTGAGCTTGGAGGTAAGGTGGACAATAGATGGAATTAGCGGCAGTCCGGGCAGAAGTTAGGGCTGCCTGGGAGCAATTAGCCTGGTTCAGTACGACGCCAACCCCGCGTGGAGTCGCTCGCGTACCTTGGACTTGGGGAAGTTGCCAATTCCCCTGTAGACGCGACTCTCCAGCAGGTGAACCTCGGTCAAGATGAGTTTATCATCAAGCCTCTTCAGCTCTTTAAGCAAACCCTCGATAAGATTGAGCGCCGGGCGGTAGGACTGAGTCTCCAAGTGCAGGGCGACCAATCTCGTCTCTAGACTCTGCTTCAAGAATATCCGCTTCTCTTGTCGAGCCCAGGCAATGTTGTCCTCCAGAACTTGTTTCTGCGTAGATTCAGATCCCGGAATAGAGGAGAAGAAGTCTATGAGGGTCCTGACTGCAGGTGTCCTGTCAGTGGGTATTGGGGCACGAATGCGCCTGGGTTCGCCTACTAAGTTTTGCCGTCTTGGCTTTTGCTGTGGACGACATGAACGCTCGAGAGGAACGGACGACTTCGGCAAGCTTCTCTGCATTCTTTTGATTGGCGTATATTTGACCGAGTTTCACGAGAGCAGTCTCCTGTTCGCGATCATCGCCTGTAGTGGACCGGTTCTTCAGTAAGCATTTGGTCGTGCGGGGGATTATCGCGCTCACTGTCGTTGGACGTCAAGACACTCCTGTAAATTTGCTCTGCTTGGGCTGGATCGGATTGTAGTAGTGAGTCTGCCTTCTCGATAGCTGACATGGTGACGGAGGTTCGATGAATGTGGTTACGCGTACAGGTATGAATCTGGACTGGGAAATTTCGACGAGACGCGCGTCCTTCCACTCTTCCTCTCCTCTGCAATCATGTCCAACGAAGACGTGCCGCTCCCAATCCCAAATGGCAAAGTTCCTCAGAACTACTTTGTTCTCTCGAACCCACGGCTGTCCCACATTCACAATGAGGCACGCTCTGCGCTCATCAAAGGAATTCAGGACGATGGTCAGTCTCCTCGAGAAACGCGTCAAACGTCCCCGATCACTGAACTCCGTCCTTAGAAATGGCTCCATACTACATGTCCTTACCACCTCTAACACCTCCACTTCTTTCGCAAGACGATTTGAACAAACTGAAGGATGCCAACACCAAGGCGCTTGAGACACTGGATGCGGCCCTCTCGTCAGCCTACGACACGGAGGGCGAATCAGAAATCTCGGACGCTCTACGAGCTAGGGCAAACTACCTGACCAAAATTGGAGATAAAGACAAAGCAGTAGAGGCGCAAAAACTTGCCTTGGAGAAAACACCTGGGTTAGGAGCTCGAATCGACATTGTCTTAACCTTGGTCCGGATCGGGTTTTCCTTCAACGACCAGGAGATCATACGAACATACACGAAGAAGGCCGAGGCGTACGTACTATGGAAGTATTGTGAGGCAGTAACTTATGGTTACCCTTAGGCTCGTTGAAGAGGGCGGAGACTGGGACCGCCGAAACCGCCTCAAGGTGTATTCCGGGCTCCAACTAGTCTCGGTCCGACAATTCGATCGTGCTGCAACCCTCTTTGTTGATGCCTTACCAACATTCACCGCTTCGGAGCTTCTCGACTACAACGACTTCGTCACCCTGACCGTTATCGCTGGAACATTGGTCCTGAAACGACCAGATCTCAAGAAGAAGGTGTGCGCACCCTTTTCATCATTATTATCTACTGCTTAGCTCGATATCTTCCTGCTGTTTGTGAAGATAATATCTTCGCCCGAGGTCAACCAGGTTCTTCCGGAAATCCCAGCCCTCTCCGACTTCACCAAGTCCTTATACAACTGTGACTACGCAAAATTCTTCGTTTCGTTAGGTACTGCATTTCATGTTCATCATTGCCCTATTCGCTAAAGCTACTTGTTGCTCGCAGCCGCTCTCGAACAAACATACCTTCTACCGTCTCGCATCCTCTCTCCTCACGCACGCTATTACGTCCGCGAAATGAGAATATTAGCCTACGCTCAGCTACTGGAGTCGTACAGGAGTTTGACACTGCAGAGCATGAGCACCGCGTTCGGTGTCGGAGTTGAATTTGTCGATAAGTGAGCTCACCTAATGGTTATCCCGGCTCAGCCTTTTCACTCGAATAACTTCTTCGCGACACAGGGATCTCCAAAAGTTCATCTCCTCTGGACGACTGAACTGTACCATCGACAAAGTTCACGGAATCGTTGAGACGAATCGACCATCCTCCAAGAACGCTCAATACGAGACGGTCGTTCGACAGGGTGATCTTCTTTTGAACAGCGTGCAAAAATTGAGCAAGGTGTTATATTAGATGCGTACTTTTGTAGGAATGGACATTTCATGACATTTTGTGTTTGTGTCCTTGGTGCACGTGATTCCATCAACCCCCTGTGTCATCAACTGCAAAGCGACCACCATGCCGTCGATCACCTCGTTCGAGACTCACGGTAAGAAACCCAGAAACCTTGAACTAGAAGGCAAACCTGATGCTCGCAACTAGACATCCGATTTCATACGAGCTTAACTGGCGATGGCAGTGATGCGATGTGAGTTGCCTCCGACCTTACCCCTAACAACGAGGCTCAGGACTATCTCAGGAATTTTGATTGCGACTATGTCAGACAGTTTCAGTATCGAAATATCGGATCGGGGCTGATATTTGATAACAGTCCGCAGCTACGGTAATTTTGCACACCGATTCACCGACACTCCAGGGGCACGGGATGACTTTCACGATCGGCCGCGGCACTGACATTGTGAGGTACATCATGCGGGCCGTTAAATAAAATACCTATTCTCTTTAATTAGGTCTGTATGGCGATCAAAGAAGTAGCAAATCGATTGATCGGCAAGGATGTCGAAACGCTATTTGCGGACATGGGGAAAACCTGGGATTACCTCCTCGCAGATCCTCAGCTGCGGTGGTAAGTATTCAACGTGCTTAAAGCTTTAATGTGCGATTCTCCCTATCTTCTAACGCGCCTTTATCAAGGATCGGGCCGTAAGTTGCTGTGTAGCATACCTTAAACGCATGGATGACGGTTTTGTGCAGCGAGAAAGGTATCATCCACCTGGCAACCGCTGCAGTCGACAACGCGCTTTGGGATATGTTTGCTCGGTACAAGAAGAAGCCTCTTTGGAAGCTGGTTTCTGATATGACCCCGGTATCGTCGGTTATACACGCTTCCTTCTCAGCCCATCTGATGCCTCGCCCAGGAGGAGTTTGTCCGGTCCACGACTTTCAGGTTCGTTTCCCGCGTCTTCGTCCGAGATCACTGCTGAAAGGACAGTATTTTGACCAGGTATATAACTGATGCGATATCGAAAGAAGAAGCACTCGCCATGCTGAGAGAAAGGGAAACGGGCAAGACTGAGCGGGAAGCCCTCGTTCGGGAGATAGGGTTGGGACATCGCTACCTCGAGAGGACGCACAATCCGCAGACTGACCGCTGTTTCATTCTAGTTATCCGGCATATATTACCTCGGCAGGATGGCTCCGTAAGTTCAGACCCTTATCAAAGTCTTGCACAAATGGATTGACGGCCTCGATAGGCTATGACGATGACAAGGTAGCGAGGCTTGTTCGCGAAGCAATTGGGGCCGGTTTTACACACTTCAAGGTAGTTCTAGTCGAGTAACAACTGGGCTCGTGCTCTAAAACATGCCCATTGCTGGTTAGATGAAAGTGGGAGCAAACTTTGAAGACGATTATCGCCGAGCCAATCTCATCCGTTCCATTATCGATAACCCCAACTCCTTCCCTGAAGGTTACTCGCCTCCGGCGGCAGGGAGTCTTCAGGGAAAGAATGCGGGTCCTATGGGATGTGTTCTAATGATGGATGCGAACCAAGTAGGTACAGTTCTTTTGTTAATGGCTGTCATTCAAAGGTATTGCAGGTCTGGGATGTCGATGAAGCGGTCAAGCACACAAAGGGCCTGGCTTCAGCGAAACCTTGGTGAGTGTTGAATATCCGTCGTGCCTCAGGGTTTCGCTTATTGTTGGCAGGTTTATTGAAGAGCCTACAGCGCCAGATGACATCTTGGTAGGAATCTCAACACCTGGGTGCTCCGTAACTCGAGCTGAAGACGGGGATCTAGGGACATGCCGCGATCCGAAAGGCCCTGAAACCAGATGGCATCGGTGTTGCAACAGGCGAACATGCACACAACCGAATGACTTTCAAGCAGCTACTTCAAGCAGAAGCGATCGATGTGTGCCAGATTGACTCGTGCAGATTAGCAGGGGTCACGGAGATCCTCAGCGTGCTCCTGATGTCCGCCAAGTGAGCACAAGGACACACGCGACTACGTTTATCAGCTCACCACTTGAAGGTTTGGCATCCCTGTGTGTCCGCATGCCGGCGGTGTCGGGCTCTGTGAACATGCGCTTCATCTTAGCCTGATCGACTATATCGCGGTATCGGGTAGTATGGAACGGAATGTTCTCGAGTGAGCTTCTCCGTACCTTTCGTTCTCTCGGAGTGAACTGACCCATGTATGACAGGGTGCGAAAAACATCACAGGCTCTTCCAAGTGGATGACGTTGACCTAGAGCCTTAAGTATGCTGACCACCTGCATGAGCACTTTGTTTATCCTTGCACCTTGAATTCCAAAGGACGATACAATGTGCCGGATGATCCGAATGGAGGATACAGGCAAGTCGAGCTGGATAATCATCAACGTGGCTGACTTCTTTTTGTGTTAGCACCGAGATCCGTCAGCCAACATTTAAAACCAATGAATATTTAACTGGTTCCTATTGGGTTGCACAAAAGATGAAGTAGGAAGATGTGGGGCGAGGGCGGGTTGCATCCGTTGAGTAGGAACCGATTTTGGTAAATGCCAAATGTAAATGGATGAATATGTGAGCCGACTGAGCGGTCGCTTTGGAATGCGGAAAATCTAGTGTGTTTTCAATGCTCTCATATGTAAGTGACAAGTTCTGACGTGAAAGAAAGTGTGGAATTAGCGTACGATCGCTTTCGGTCTCGTATACGGAGCTGTCCAACGACCCGTCAAGCCAATATCAAGCCGCGTCACCCCCTTAAGCCATTCGAAGCCGTCCTGCAGTACTCCTCCACCGTGTCCTCAATTGGCCTCGTCAGATATCCCGCTGAGGTCTCGACAAGACTTTGTGGTTTGCTATTTGCGCCGCTAACGCATTTCTCAAAGGTCCCTCTAGATGGACATTGCGGGACGCAAACTATCCCAGCGCAAGCTACCTCTCTATCCTTTACTCGTGGTCCATCAGCAACACCTAACACCGGAGATGTTTGGCATGATTAAGTTACTCAATTGTACATAGATAAAAACATACAAGAATCACGACATTCAGGAACAGTGTTTGAGCCACCCGTTGTCAATCAAATCTCGATCATGCCCTATTCTAATAGGTGTGGCCGCAGCCCCAGGCCAGGTGATATCCTCATTCCGCTGTAACGGATAACACACTTTATCTGACTCACCCGCCCAGTCAAAGTCGACAACCCGCAAATTCGTGCCTTGCTCCTCACCCGAGCGAACTGGGGTCTTGTCTGAGCCCACCTCCAACATGATGCCGCCACCTTCGGCCGTACTTGCAAATGCATCGAGTAAGTAACTTGACGGTCTTTTACTTGGTGTCGCATTCAGCTTCGACTTTTACCTCAGATCGACCTCCGCCGCGACCCAACTACCGACCTCCCGTCTTCAACCTTAGCGCTGCCCACAGGCCGCTAGCTACCGTCCACTGACGTCGACCTCTGATACGGTCCCAGCACTCGATCGCCAGCCTCGAACGTGCCTGGGCTCACTGCTGGTACCTTCTGCCACGGGACTCCCTCCGTTCGTTCGGCTTCAAATCGGATACGACGACGCAGCGCCAGGTTCGAAGATGCATCTAACTAAGCTAGGTAAGCCTTTTGAATTCATTTCTCAACTTTTATTTACACATTTCCTTACAGGTCCGGGCTCCTGACCACCGCCACGGCCGCCCGTTCCCGTTCGTTCAATTCCAAACGAGCGCGACCCTCGACCTCCACCGTCGGCGATCCTTAAGTTTAAAATGACATTAAGTAAGCGTCTCGCATCCTTTTTCAATACGTTACCCAATTGTTTTATCAATCTTGAGCAGCCGACTTCGCTGACGACCGTCCACGACCGCCCGTTCCCGCCCGTTCATTCCAAATCGAGCATGACCACTTACCTCCGGCTTCGGCGATGTATTGAATCACGTTAGGTAGGGGTTTCACGCACTTTGTCCGTATGTTTACTAATATTTCTACCAAGCTCAGTCATCCTTGCTGTCGCAAGACGTGTGCGAGTCGATACTCAGCGTCAGCCACCATCGCTTACTTTCTCGACAAGAAGAAGAACTCACGTGGCGCCGATGAATCGTCTACAATCTCGGTATAGGAACTCTCGATGTCTCTCTCTTGTGCGTTGACGACGGTGTCTTCCAAGTCTTGGCTACCGCTGCTGGTAACACGCATCTTTGTGATTAGAACCTCGACAAACGCATTATCGACCACATGGTCAAGCAATACAAGAAGAAGACCGACACCGACGCCTCCAAGGACGACCACGCCCTCGGCAAGCTCAACCGTGAAGTGGAGAAGGCCAAGCGCGTTTCGTCCTGCGTAAATGCTTAACTCGTGTTTGAACCTCTCAACCGGATTCACACCTGCCGGCCTACCTTACTTATCATCTCAATCGGTGCCCATGATTGCAATCGGCGAGCGCAGGTAGGGGAGAGCCACTGGCGGCGTAAAATGTGGGCTTAATCACATCTCGAGAAAGTAGTAATGAAAACTTGATATAATGCCGGTAAACGTTATCTATGGATGTTACAAAGAGACATAGTAGCGAAAAGTCTTAATTTCGGGAGCAGTGGCGACCGCATGGCTCTGGGCAAGTGTTCCTCGGCACGTCCCATCGCGGTGAGGTTGTCCTCATCCAATCCTCGATTCTGATCAAGCCTTCCAACCCGTAAACGTCCTCGAGGATTAGCTTAGGTTGATTTGTCTCGAACCGGGTGTCTTGCTGGGCCTCCCGCATCTTGTACAATTTCCGCACAAGCGCACGGAGTTCACCTTCAAGCGAACTGTACGATGGGTTCGTGAAACCTTCCACCCCGCGTAGATAATGGTGCTTGGTGTTCCCGATGACCGCAAGATCGACGTTGGAAAACCAGTTTTTCAACGGATGGTCCTTAACCTTGAACGTATTCTGCCCATCCGTGTAAACCCGTACAATCCATAGCAAAGTCCAAATAAGCGCCTCCACGTCGAAACCAACCTTATGCTCCATGCCGGGATGGATCAAAAGTTCGATTGACATGAATGGTAGTGTGCCTGTCCAATGAGGAGCTACCGAAGCCGAACCGTGTTCTTTGCTGAGATCGAAATCGTGGAGTTTGACCAGTACGCCGTTGCATGGTAGTACCATCGCGAACCCCATATTTCCGATGCTTATGTCGCGATGGAACCAGCCCAAACTGTCCAAAAACTTGATGGCTGCAGGCAATATGTAAAAATTTTTGACAACACGGTAACGCGATCGTACTTACCCTGCAACACACTCCATCCGATGTGGGGAATGTGAAACGGCTTGGAAAGTTCAGTGATAGGGTTTAAGTACTCGGTGATTGTATGTCGGAGGGCTCGATCGTGGGCGACGATAGGCGCGGACTGGCCAAACCTAGCCCGTTGGAAGGACCCAGTAGCACCCTGTTGGTCCCATCCATGATGAAACCTGACTATGTAATCATTGGCTTGATCAGACGAATGTAATAATGTCAGGATCTCCGATTCGGATTTGCGCGTCACATGCTGCCATGATGACTTGAGGACTACGTCTTCCGTTGTGCCATCTTTCCCTAGTTGTGCACGAAACACAAGGGTGGCCCGACACACTAAGCCCGTAAGACGATCCAGTACCTTCAAAAGTTTGAGCGACAGGTCCCCACGGTCTGGAATGTCCAC
Organism: Tulasnella calospora MUT 4182; assembly: GCA_000827465.1. NCBI lineage: Eukaryota > Fungi > Basidiomycota > Agaricomycetes > Cantharellales > Tulasnellaceae > Tulasnella > Tulasnella calospora. Next base: position 109,313 of record KN823113.1, read on the forward strand.
GAACGAATTGCATAGGTTGGTCTGCACGCCTGGGTTTGCCTCTGTGGCGTTGGCGAAGAAGGGATTGAAGCCGAGAGCGTCGTTCTCCACGTAGATGATGGCTGATAGGAACTTGACGAACGCCAAGAAGTCTTCGTGATGTTCAACGTTAAGTACCGGCGAACATACAGCACCACAACGGTCGAAGTACCACAAGACAATCTCGGGACGGTTCACCGCCATTCCAAAGACGTGTGTCCGATCACCGACCGCGGCAAGTGTCTCCATCGCATAGCAGGCGAGCTGAATGTCATCATCCGTGGGTTTATAATTAGGCGAGATGGGTGAGTTCGGCTCAGGGGTAATTGCTGTGGGACCAGATTGAAGATGGCAGGCCATTGGACCTCCAGGCTTCCTCGTCCGTGTGCCTTTCCCGCTCGTGAGGGTTGGAGGGTCCTGAGACGATGAGGGTTCTGAAGGGCCCGGGACGTCTAGACTTAGGGAGTTGGAAGTAGAAGAGGCTGTCCTAGTTGCTGACGTTGACTTTGGCTTTGACGGACCGCGAGCTGTGTTTTTGAATTCGAGAGGGACGAGAACATGCCCCCAGCTGCTAAGGGCCACGTCCTTGAGCACGCAAACCGCATCCGGTTGGAAACCGGATGCGGTGCCAGGAACCTCGTTTCCGTCCGCGAACCCTGGAGTAGCAGATAATCTCGTGGTGCCAAGGGGCAAAAACTTGATATCACGTCGGGAGGCCCGCTGCGACTTGATGAGGAGCGGAATGAGGACGTCCATCCATCCGCAGAACGGTCGGTATTGCAAGGTTTCGCCTTTCGCCTGGGACCAGGCGTGTTTCAATTTTTTTTGTTCCGTGTCGTTGCTGAGTTCATCGATCATGGCGCTCCATTGAGGAGAATTCCAGAAGTCTGAGAGGTCCGCGAAATGTAAGAAGGTATCGATCCCCACGGAGACGGTAGTGCCGGTGAGCTCCCCCTTTAAGAAACCATCGATAGTCCTGGCTTTTTGTAAAGAGAATGATCGGTTCGAGGATGTCCTCCGAGCCGCTGGGGTTGTTTGGGTTTGGGGCTGCATAGTTGAAGAATGGTGGTCAATGGTTGGGACTGGGATGCTGTGTCAGTCCTGTTCCAGCCTGTTTCCAAACAAACTGGAATGCCGCGCGCCGATGAGACCCCCCCTGTGACTATTTGTCACGATGAAAAAACGATGCCCACCGAGCTACGTTGAAGAAATAGTTTGGATGGGGCACGTACTGTATCGTACCCCCTAGTGGGCCACTTCCTTCCCCCCCGACTTGATCGTTTCATAGCACCTGTTACCGCGCATCTACTGCTCCCAAACTTGACCTGACATTAGTAGCACATCCTAGCTAGTATCCCGCAAACTTTGAGCCAAATGAATGGGGATTTGAATGATGTCTATTAGGGGGGATGGAGGGGGGTCGGAAACCGCCTCGAAGTGCTGATTCCGCGCGAGTGGGCCAAATTTCTCCGAGCACAGAAACTAACGGAAAAACCACAACACGTGACTCCAAATACCGAGGAGGAGGACAAAAACAAGCCGCATAGGTGCCTTGAATGAGGTCAAATTAACAAAATTATGTAATACTATGTCCAAGAAATTGTTAGATGAGATCAAATGCTAATAAAAAGGTCAAGATATTACGGTCAATTAGTGTAGAAATCGCCGTCAGCGACGGGCGGGCGCCATAGGGGGGAATATTCGAGCCTGTCTAGAATGCGAGGGAGTGAAAGTGGGTGATTAGGAGTCGAGGCTAAAGCACAATCATCGAAAGCGAGATGGTTGATCGGCGGAGGGTCGTGTCAGGCCAGTGTTACAGCGCCGTTGTGAAGTGGACTGAGGGACGTCAAAATCCTTTGCTGCCTGGCGATACGAGTAGACCGGCCACCCAGTTCCGGGGCGGACTCCGGAGGCCGGCACTGCATAGACTGCCATTCCGAGCCTTTCTTCGGATGTTGGAGGGGGTGGAGGGGAGGGAGATCCAGCCATTGCTGAGGATTGATGCAGGAGCGACAGTCGGTATGCCCTCCTCTTCAACAAGCGTGCTGGACGTTCCCAGAAGCACCATTACGCGGGCGAGTCCAGCGATCGCTCTCTCTAAGCTGAAAACAAATAAAACGACGCGCTTTTGACGCGTTTTAGTGGCGTCTTGATGAGGAGCACGGTGGACCCCCATACAGGGCTCACCGACGTGCCCCCGGGTCAGTAAGTGTCCGTTTACTCAGCAGCCATGGCGCCGACGAGTCCAATACTTTGTCACGTCAAATCGGGGTACTGCTAGGGCATTAATATGCATTTGTAGACCGATAGACGCAGAACTGAGCGAGAGGTGAACGGTATCGAATCTTTGACACGCGGCTGTTGTCGCAAAAATCTAACCCGTAGACGTAGATTCCCTCTCTCGCCACCATTTCTCCACCTCTCACTACACAAGTGGGTAGGTTTATTTTAAATATGCACGGGAGTATTGACCACCTTACCGCCTTGGATTTGGAGTCGAAATGCGACCTCGGCGGGTGGAATGGCCCACCATCGCAATCGAAGAGGCTTTGGGAAGCTTACGTAAGCGTTTGAGCTCATTGCCTGTATGTTCACTCACTCTCTTGCCGATTTAACCAGTCCAACCTCTCGCACGACCGTTACGACCGCCACGACCACCACTACCGCCACTACCGCCACTCGCGTTCGCTTATCTGGAACGCGAACGGGTAAACCTTGGGGCGCCTCTGGCTATAGTATGCTAGGTAAGCGTCTCAAACATCCCTTCCATTCTCTTTCTCACGCTATCAAACTTCGACGTCCGACTTCTCAAACGACCGATGGCAGCCCCCGTCGGCTGGCGGGGGCGTATTGCAGCATACGGGACGCCGAGTCGTCTGGTTCTGTCTGCCGACGTAGAAATACGTTGAATAAATCTTCCTACTGGTCCAGAGGGGTGTAACCACGGCTCTTTGGTGATAAACCGCTGCAGCTCGACACCCATTCAACTCTGGACCGAAAGGTGGCCAGCCCCCTATGACATAGGACAGGCTGAACCACCCCCTAACCCGAAGGCTCTACTAGAGCTCTGAGGGCGGGTCCTCCAAAAAATGGCCAGTGTCGGGGGGGGGCAAGGACCTTTCGAGGTCGGTGCCCCCCCAGGACGCAAACAAGGCCACAAATCGAGGAAGTAGACCGTAGTTGCAAAGACCCGTGTGGGCCGCCCTGACTACAACTACATTAGACACGTACGAATAGATACACAACTACTTGTAACGATCTTCGAGAGTCCCCTAGACCGTCCACGACGGCCGCAAGCACAGCGCTAAGGGGAACGAGCGGTTAGCCAATCACAGAGCGACACGCGTACGAACCAAGCTCCCGACCAATCACGGTCTCCGCAGTTCAGAACAAAGGACTTCCTCCCAGGAGAACAAGGACCTCTGTGTGTGTGTTCTGAACCGGGCCCCTCCCGAACGTACCACCGAACCAATAGTACCCCGTGTCGCCAGCACAATGGGAGAAAACCGGAGTGAAGTTGGAAGCCAACAACCTCACATATAAAAAAGGCGAAAGGTCCTCCCCCTCAGAGGTCCTCATCACCACAATGAGCCACCAGACTTACTCTAATGTCACCTCGAACTCTTACCAAGCCGAGCCTGAAATGGCCGGACACCCCGATCAACCGACCGTTCCGGAACAACCGGACGAGGTCATGTCGGAACCCAGCACCCCCACGACTCAGGCACGTGGACTCTTCGACGGCCCTCCGGCAACGGACTCGTCGATCAGAACGGGACTCCAAACGGGCGTGGACCCTACCCAGTCTAGAGCCCCTAACCTAACCAACCAACTCGTCACCGAGAAGGGCAGGAAGGAAAAGAAGACGGTCGATCCCAACTCTCCGGAAGGGATCCTCGCCGAGAAGCTTAAGGCACTACGCGTCGAAGTAGTGGCCCCGCTCCAAGTGGAAGCCCAGGGGGAGGTCAATTTCCCCCCCAACAGCTTCCCACGATGCCTCCCGACCCGGCTCCTCTGGCCGCCGTACCTGGACCATCACGACACCGCCGTCCAAGTTCTCAGTAACAAGGAAAAGGGGTGGATCCCGCTCTGGGTCTCGGTCTACAAGACGATGACCATATCGATGACGGAGATCGCCCTCTTCGGGAAAGGTCTCAAGATCGCCAAGGACGAAGGACTCCGCGACGAGGAGTTTGACCCCGCCGACTATGCCTACATCGAGCCGCCCCGCGCCTCGAAGGCCTTCATGCTTCTAGCCAGGAACCAGGACGCGGTGCGTCGAATCTTGGAAAGAAGAGTATGGACTGTTAGGACCACCGCCAAGTCGGCGACCTACTTCATTCAAGCAGACCAGACGTGGGGCACCCACATCATCTACGACATCAAGTGCGGCGGATCCGACTTCGTTAAGCAGGTCCTCCCCCTCCTCTACAAAGCCTTAGGGAGCGCCATCGCGACCAAGGAATGCGAAACTAAGGACACGAAGGCCTTCACCTCCCTCATGTACCACCAGGTCCCCTTCTGCGAGAAGACGCACAAAGGGGCGACCGGCCTAACCTGGCGAGTGGCCTTCCGGCCTAGCGAGAACGGGAACAAGACGACCTGGATCATGCCGAGACATCTGGGGAAGTCGCACAGGGGACTAGTGTCGCTGGCTCAGCCACCACTATGCAGCCACTGCATTTCATACTCACACTCGCAGCACTTGTGCAAATGGTGGGAGGAAGGGTTGGTCGCAGGCTCGAAGACGACGCCGGACAACTTCATAGACGCGAAGTGGATTAGGGTAGAAACCGCCCACCATCGTAACTTAGGCCTCCCTTACAAGTCGAGGAGAGCCCCGCCATCCTTGTAGTACTTCCATGTCATAGCTATAATGAGATCCTGGAGAGTTCGGCGCCCGCTTTTTTTCGTGTGCCAACCTTCGGAAAACTAATAGGGCCGATGCGACACGAAAGAGGTCAGCCACGGCCCACGCGAGGTTCTTAAGCGCCTGTCCCTTGGGACTGGCCACCAAACGACTCAACACCCCCACTATGAATTACAACTCAACACAGCAAGATATAGGACTTCCCTTTTCTGGCCTTCGGGGGGAACGGTACCTTCAGCGAGACGGGCTCACGGCTCCTGGACACCAGCAGGGAGGCACCCCACGGGGTGCGACCGTGTCAGAGCGTTCACCTACGGGTCGAACGTCACCTGGCGGTTCCGAAGATCACACTGGTTTAATGGCCGCGCAAGCGGAACGAGGAACGGAAGACACCCTGATGGGTGACACTACGTCAAGGACACAGCCGGGGTCTAGCACCCAAGCTGGGGAGCGAGGCGCAAGCCTAACTCTCGAACCGGACGGCCCCTCCCAGCCAAGGGAGCAAGGCCGATCCAGACCGCCGATGAAGACGAGGAAACCCCTCGTCCGTTTCGCAACTCTAAACGTCCGAGGCATAGGGGTTTCAACCCGCCAAGGACGAGGCAAGCTCCAAGACACCATCAGGTGGATGAGGGCTACCAAGATAGGAATCCTGGGTACCCAGGAGACCTACGAATGCTCGGCCTCCTTCCAAGAGGCCGAGAGATTCAACGAAAAGGTGTGGACTTTCCCGAACCCGGGCACAGCACACTCGGCAGGCACCGGCTTCCTCGTTCACAGGGACGCGATGCCGCCGACCCTAAAGAAGACGGACTTCACGCACGAAATCCTCATCGAAGGAAGACTAGACACCCTCTCATGGAAGTGGGGGAGTGAACGAGTCACGATCGCGAACCTGTATGCCCCCAACAGCACACAGGCAGCGACACCCTTCTTCCAACGGGTCGCAGAACTCCTGCGCCCGAAAGATATTCAGATAGTTCTGGGCGACTGGAACCACGTAGAAGCAGCGATTGACCGCCACCCCATGAGGGGTCCGAGCGGTCCGATCAGAGAGGCCCTCCGTTCCGTAAGGATCGCGACGGACACGAACGATGCATGGAGGGAGCAGAATCCCTCAACGGCGGAGTTCACATACGAAAGCCCCTTCGTCAACGACGACGGGACCCACTCGAAGTCCAGACTCGACAGGATACTCCTGAACGAAGCCCTGACAGAGAGGTCTGCCAATCACGAGGTGGACGTCTCGCTGGTGATAAGCGACCACTACCCGGTAGTCGTCGAACTCATAGACAACGAGTCACCCGAAAGCGGGAAAGGCCGTTGGAAAATGAACCTCGAGGACCTTGAGGACGAGTGGGCAATGGAACAGTGTCGGTCCATCCTGCTCAAATGCCAGAAATCGATGGCGCGCAATGCGGCAGCGAGTTGGTGCTCAGCCAAAAGAGCAATGTCTAACATGCTCAAAGAAAGGCAGATAATAAGACGCAAGGAGAGGGGCAGACACCTCTCCGAGCTAAAGGAAAGACGGAAGGCCCTAACACAGAGGGCCGACCTACGTTCGAACCCTGGACTCATATGGCAAGAGAGCCACCTTAGAGAACAGATCGCTCACATCCAGAGCGGGAAACTGAAACGAGCAACCGAGTCATCGACGGCACGTTTCGCAGAGAAAGGCGAATCGGTTAACAAATACTGGTTTAGCATTGGCAAAGCAATGAGGGAATCGGCAACGATCAACGCCCTCAGAGACGAAGACGACGAGATTGTGATCGACACTGAGTCCATGCTTGACGTCGCGAGAAGGCACCACGAAACGCTGCAAGCGTCTCCTGGAATGTCGGATGAGAGGAGGGCGGCCATCGACAAGATGAAGCGCACCACCACTGGCAAGAGGTTCACCTCAGAGGCCAGAAAAGAACTTGGCGCAGAAACCTCCGTGAACGAGGCGACGGCTGCCATTAAAGCTGCTCAGAACGGGAAATCTCCCGGTAAAGACGGAATTCCATACGAGTTTTACAAGTTCTGGATCAAAAAACTCGAGGAAAGACAGGAAAACGATCCGGAATGCCCGGACGTGGCCCAAATATTGGTGAACGTCTGGAATGAAATAGCTTCCGGCCGCATCCCACCTCCGGAATACGTCGAGGGACTGATGTTCCTGCTATTCAAGAAGAACAGAAGGGACAAGATCGAAAATTATCGACCGATCACCTTACTTGGCTGTGACTATAAGCTTCAGACGAAAGTTCTAGCCACACGCCTAGGTCGGAATGTAAACGGAGTTTTACACCCAGACCAAGCCGGCTTCGTACCTGGGAGGGACATCCTAGACCACGTTAAGCTGGCAAAGCACGTCAAGGAGCTCTGCGACGAGACGGAGAGGGATGGATGCCTAGTTGCACTAGACCAAGAGAAAGCATACGACAGGATCGACCACACGTATCTCCTGGAAATGATGCACGCGTACGGAGCCCCAACGGCCTTTCTGCGCACAATAACAACGCTGTATCGCAATGCGGCGACGAGGGTGCTGATAAACCAATCGGAATCAGCCCCCTTTGAAGTCAGGAGAGGAGTCCGACAGGGAGATCCCCTATCGTGTCTGCTTTTCAATGTAGCGATAGAACCCTTAGCGGAGTCTATCCGGCGGTCTTCGATCAAGGGTATATCTATACCGCAGGTCATAGACAGACTGGTAGTTCGTCTGTTTGCAGACGACACCCAGTTGTACCTATCAAAGCATGACAGCTGGATGAAGGTTAGAGCGATAACGGACGAATGGTGCATTGCATCCACAGCCCGTTTCAACGTATCAAAGACAGAATTCCTACCAATGGGTTCCGCCGCATACAGAAAAATGGTTTGCCAGGTCAAAGTTCTCAACCCGGCAAGGATAAGAACGTCAGAGAGGCTCCCTAGGGACGCCCGTTTCGTTCAAGACACACAACCACTACGCATCCTGGGAGGGATAGTAGGGAACCGGGTCGACGAGCACCAGATATGGGAACCCGTCGTAGCCAGGATAGAAACGCTGGCGGACAAATGGTCCAAGAAGCGCATGACCCTGAAGGGGAGGAGACTGATAATCAGTTTCCTCATGCAGTCGAGGGCTCAGTATATGCTGGGCACTAATGATCCGCCCAACGAGGCGATAGCCAGGATCAACCGCGCCTCACATAAAGTAATGTGGGCCGGGAAAAAGAGGGGCCTGACAACGATGGAAATCGTGGAGACCCCCGTAGATAAAGGAGGCTTCGGGGTGCCGAATTTCTCCCTACGCACCCGCACGGCCCGCTTGATGGCGGCCAAAAAGTGGATCGCGCCACCCGGATTGCGACCAATGTGGGCGGACGTGGTGGACGAGCTGATCCGGGTCACCAGTAAGAGACCCACAGATGACCGGGCTAAGTCGATCCTCCTCCAAACGTGGAGGGAGTCGGGGGTCCGTAACAATAGGCTCCCAAGAGACATACAAGCTATGTTAAAGGAGCTGCGGAGGTACAACGTAAGGGCGGAGGCCCTACGATTGACCCCGGAAACGAAGGGAGGATTGCCAGTATGGTTGTCCCGCTTCAATGATTTGACGCTAAAGGAGGAGAACTCCGCAGCGATGAGGCAACTCAGGAAAGCTCACCACGTCAGTTCCATGGACGACGTGGCACGCATCACACGGGCAGGCGGGGTATGCAGAAAGCACCTCAAATGCCTGGAGGCGATAGACCAAATATTGGTCCGTACGACCCCGAGGGCGAACCCCAGGTTCACGACTCCCGTCTTAGACGGGCAGACGGAACCACCAAACCTCTCCTTCACACACAGGAGGAAGGAAAAGGCGGCTAGGGATTGGATGTCCGGGAAACCGGTCACAATCAACCCTGCCACCACACATGAAGGACCAATCCAGGATGCTATCCGCGTCTTTGGCAGAAGCCCGACGGCAGACCTCCTCCCAGCATACCGCGAGGGTGAGGCCCCAGACCGATCAGCCACCATCGACATTTGGACTGACGGCTCGGCAACCGCAATTGGCACGCGCGAGGAGCGCGTCGGTTTCGGAGTATATAGCACCTGGCCCAACCTCACGGTTGCCTCTAGGATGCTGAGCCCGCCTTTGACGAACAATAGAGCGGAGCTGATGGCGGTTGCGTGGGCCCTGGAGAAGGCGCCCAAGAACCGCCCAATAAGAGTGAAAACCGACTCACAATACGTGATGACCGGGGCCACATCAACGCACAGGCAGTGGGAAGACCTGGGCTGGCTGGGGGTGCCAAACGGCGACCTCTGGCAAAAAACCGTATACCTGATCCGATCAAGGACAGCGGAGACGACGTTCGAGAAAGTGAAAGCTCACTCGGGCGTTGACGGGAATGAAAAGGCTGACGAGCTCGCCAAAAGCGGGGCCGAAAGCGAGGAGGCGGACCACCCGAGCCTGGTGGTACCACCCCAGTGGCAGATGTCGGGTGCCAAATTGGCGTCCCTGACATACGGTCAGACATACGCTTGGGTAAGGTTAGAGCGCTCCCAAGGCCAAGCACACGAGAGCGCCCGAGAACCTGGAAAGGATTCGAGAGACTCTCAACGAAGAGCACGGGATAGTCGTAACCGACTCCCAAATTTGGCTCAGCCTGAGGAAGCCCTTCGTGCGGAGGGAAATTTCAGACTTCTTGTGGACAGCCATCCACGGGAGATCCCAATGCGGCACCATGTTCTCCAAATGGGGCCCAGAATGGGAAGAAAAACAATACTGCTCGAACTGCGGCTCGATCGAGTCAATAGAGCATATCCTGACCCAATGCGACAATGCATTGTGGAGAAGGAGGCTGTGGCAAGAGGCGAAAGACCTGATCTCAAGGTCCTCCCTTATCCCGGCAAACCTAAGAATCGTCCCAAGCTTCCCAGAAATTCTGGGACTGGCAGTCTTGCCCGCTGGCAACGCAGCAGGCACAAGACTGTGGGCGACGATCATCAGCGAAACGGCCTTCACGGTCTGGAAACTGAGGAACAGGGCTAGATTCGACGAGATCCGAATCAGCCAGAGGATGGCCCTGGACATGTGGCGCACTGCCCTAGAAACCAGAGCCAAGTTGGACTTCACAGTCGCCAGACTGAAAGGACCAACGACTGCAGCGAGAGCCTCACGAGCCTCCGAAGCAGTAACCGCATGGGAGAGCGTCTGCTCTTACCAGGACGGTGCTATTTTTTGGGATTCCGCGGATTATGGGTAGACAGCTTGCTCTTTGTGGGCGAGCGCCAGAGTCCCCTCTGAGGATGGTAGGAGCGGGGTGCGGGAGGACGCAGCCACCGTAAAGCCACCGAGGAGCTGTACCTGAAGCGCACGTAGCAACCTGAAAGAACTTAGGGCCGGCTAGTCCGGGCTCCCGAAGGTTCTGAAGGATCCATCTCCGGGGGCTCACACCCCCGAGACCGCTAGCCTAGCTAGCGGGCGGATGTCGTCTAGCTCATAACCCGGCGAGCCGCAAGGCGGACCGGAGAGCAAAAGCGTGGAATTCCGGGGGGTCTTTTTAGCGGGTAGTTACCGGGGGCAGGAGGAGAGGCCCAGTAGATCCCCGCACTGTTCGGCCCCGATGGAGCACGAGGAAGCACCCTAGCGAGGTGTAGCAAGCTGCCCGAGTCGCGACGGGCCTCGTGTGAGATCGGGTGAGCTGCTCGTCGATCAATCGATTTTTTGACCTCCGCCACAAAAAAAAAAAAAAAAAAAAAAAAAACGACCGATGGCAGCCGGTCCCGTCGCTCACCTTTAAAGTAATGCGACACTAAGTAAGTACATTGGACCCCTTCATTGAATACGTTTACTAATTTAATCTGACCGCAGTCCACCAGACCTTTCCGAACGAACGTACGAAATGATCCCACTTCACCCTGCCCGGTTCACGTTTATAACCGGACGCTCTGCCTCGCCACCGTCGGCGCTAGAAGGGAATCCTGTAGGTAAGCGTTTCAAGCTTTGTTTTTACATTTACTAATATTTTTTCAACTTAGGCCGTGCGACGTCCGGAACGGCCGCCACCAACCCCTGTTACCTTCGTTTCCCTCGCCCATCGCCGCTTCAAGAAGGCCAGGTATCATATCAAGTGAGCGTTTATAACTATTTTTACCACATTAACTAATGTAATATAGGGTTTAGGTCGTCCAACTACCCGGAGTAACCCGAATAACGGCCCCCCCGCGTCGTTCGCGTCCAGCCCCGCCCAAAGTTCATCGCCACATGCGGTGATGGCGAAACGCACAGGAGGTATGTGTCTCCAAGCGTTTTGCTTATATATTTACTAATATTCTATAATCTACTCCGCCAACTTCGCCCCACGGCTGGCCCGCCCCCCGTTCGTTCACTTCACCCAACACCATCGCCACCTGCAGCGAGGGCATGAGCTAAGCCAGGTGAGACCCTCGAACACGTTTCATTGAAACATTTACTTATTAATTCATTATGTATGATCCTCATCAATTTGACTTCCCAAACAACCACCAAGACGCCCCTTCCCGTTCACCGGCATCCTACACCGACTCCAACGCCATCGCCGCACGTGGAGATGGATAGAACTAAGTCATGTGAGTCTCTCGAACTTGTTTGGTTGAACATTTACTTATTTATTATCGTACTCGTCCACCCGGCTTCGCGACCAAGATACCGCCCCATTCGTCCACATCCAGGACTGAACCCAACGCCATTGCCAGTTACGGCGATGGCTAGACTTCGACCAGGTAAGATATATGACGTTCTTCGACCCAATCGAAGCCGTTTTCCTTTGGACTTCACCGCCGCTGTCATCCCCGCCACCGTCACCACGAAGCCGCTTCGTTCCCTGCTGGACGCCGATCATCTCGCCAACCTCGTCCTCGCAGCCCCTTAGTCTCCACCGCCTAGTCCTCCGGTTCGCTTATTATGATGGTTTGGGCTGCCGGGGCGGTTGCGGCCTGTGGAGATGATGCAAGAGGGTCCGAACCAAACGATGGTCGGGCTTGGGAGGCAGGGACGCCCTGACCGCCTACTTTGCTCTCTCCTGTGATGCCAAGACTGCTTCGCGCTGGTCCAACTCCTCAAATCTCCTTTTCGTCCCCACGACGGCCACCGTTCGTTCACCCTCAAAATGAACGCCGCACTTCAGCGCCACTTTACCCAGAGTTTTAGGATGTGTTAGGTAAGCGTTTTGAACCCGTTCCACGTATTTTTGCTGACTCTAGTACCAACTTTCGCCAGTCCGACCTCTCGCACGACCGCCAACGCTCCTCAACCATCCCTGCCCGCCTTTTCGACTCCTAAAAACCCCTTCTCAGCGTTCGGGAACCTCGGCAACCGTGATCCCGAACGTCCCAGCCGCTTATGATCCGACATCACATCTTTCCGCGAGCAACACCGTTCTTCAGCCCCACCCTGCCCCCCTTGCCTGCCTTTTCAATTCTCAACATCTCTCCCTTGACATTCAGCATCATCGCCGGAGTTTCGACCGTGTTGATCTTGAACGCCCGACGACGTTTTCCGACCTGCTGTCTGGTCAAGCAGCGTTCGTCAGATCTCCCTTACCCGCCTCCTGAGCCTAACCGTCTCGTCAGCCACTTCGTCCAGGATGTCAAGCGCTACTTGAAGAAGGACCTCTTCTCGAACACCCGTGCCCTGCGTCGTCGGCGAAGCGCTCGCGAGCGTACCAATCGTAACCTTTCTTCGGCTGCTCGGACCTCCATCGAAATCGACTCGCTGTACGAGGGTATCGACCTCTACACCTCCATCACCCCTTGCTCGTTTCGAACCTGGTCACCTTCTATGGCAGAAACGGCTCCCACCCGACCCCATCAAGCTCGAGATCGATTCCTTCGAGGAGTGCAATGAACTCTCCCAGGCTTTCACTCGTGCCAAGTTCGAGGAACTCAACCTCGACTTCTCCCGCAAGACCCTCAAGTCCGTTGAACGGGTGCTGAAGGATGCCAGCATGAAGGAAGAAGGCATCGACGACGTCGTCCTCGTCGGTGGCTTTACCCGTATGCCTATAGTTCTTCCGAACGATCCTCACGACCGCCCGCTCCCTTTGTCCATACAAAATCGAGTGCGACCTCCTACCACCACCTTCGGAGATGCTTAGAATGACGTTAGGTAAGTATCCTACATCCTGTTGCAATATGTTTACTAAGCGTGTTATCGAACTTGGGCAGCCCGACTTCCCGAGCGACGGTGACGACCTACTGCCACCCTTCGTTCATACCAAATCGAATGCGACCTCGTACCACCACGTTCGGAAATGCGTTGAATGACGTTAGGTAAGTGTTTCGCCAACCTTTTCAGTACATTTACTAATCGTTTTATCAAACCTGGGCAGCCCGACTTCTCGAGCCACCGTCACAACCTATTGCTTCCCTTCGTCCGTACCAAATGGAGTGCGATCTCCTACTACCACCATCGGAGATACCTAGAATGACGTTAGGTAAGTATTTCGCAAATCTTTTCAGTACGTTTACTAATGGTTTTAACGAATGTCCTTGGCTCTCATTCATCTCCCTCAAGATCAAGCGCGAAGCCCTTTGTTAGCTGCCGATGCCGGTCCCAATGGCCTTCACCACATTCGGCAATCGCTAGAGCTCAATCAGGTCAGTCTCTCAAACAACTTTTTCTGAAAATTTACTTAGTTCTTAGATCAGATTAATAGTCCCGACTTCGGGAACGACCCGCACGCCCCTCTCCCCGTTCGTTTGCCTCCCACAGCGAACCCAACGCCATCGCCGCCTTGCTACCAAGGTCTACCGACTCGCCCTCCCGACCTACGGCAACCGACTCCCTCAAGGACCTCCGGCCTCCCACCAGCTCCAGTTCCCGAGGCCACTCTCCCATCCTGCCGAAAGCTGTCGCTCCGCAGGGGCCAAGGCTTTCTGGTTTTGACCACGGGATAGCATTAGGTTATGTTAGGTTATGTTATGTTATGTTATGTTAGGTTATGTTATGTTAGGTTATGTTAGGTTATGTTATGTTAGGTTATGTTATGTTAGGTTAGGTTAGGTTAGGTTAGGTTAGGTTAGGTTAGGTTAGGTTAGGTTAGGTTAGGTTAGGTTAGGTTAGGTTAGGTTAGGTTAGGTTAG
>KN823114.1:36128-51263 GCA_000827465.1 Tulasnella calospora MUT 4182
CTGTGGATTCCTCTGACTCTCCTCTCGAAGACCAACCAGGAGACTTCGGTGAATTTCGTCCAACTCGATTGGAGCGGTTGTTTCATACATGGTGGGACAAGAACACAGGCGGGAAGACTGTGTTCGCGAGGGATTTCTTTGGCTTTTGCTATATTGGTCGTAATTTTGTAACTTTATACCCGATCGAGAAGAATGGTGTACGAGCCTTGAGACAAAGCGAGCTGAGGCCATTACTTACGCCGCAATGTTTGAAGTCCGTTTCGATCTCATATCCATACTCGATTCATAGACTAAGAAACAAAGCTACGGTGGCGGACCTCGTTAATTTACTTTGTTTGCCAACGGCGGACGATACGATGTCATGCCAACTCGACGTCGACCTCCGAGTCGTTGCAGGTTACGACCAGCAGCCCAAGCCTCTTTTGGCTCCCGATTCGTCGGAATACCATAGACGAGAAATGATGGGTTTGCTAGCTAGAGGTGTTATTGAACCCGATGTCTAGTCGACTGCGGAAATGAGTCGCAGGAAATGATGAGGGAGTGGGGGCATCGTCGCGGTGGGAAGCATATATTCGGATCCTTCTTCATCCCTGCATACCTTCCATAGGATAGAAGCTTCTAGGTACCTGCCGACACGCTTTCATCGTAAATGTGCACTTTGTTTAATGGGTTGGTGATCGATGAAAACAAGCGTGCCTGACATGTTCGAGTTTCGCTTGGGCAGCCTGAGTGAGACTTCTTACAGGTTGTCCATCCAAAACTTTCCGTCGTACGTCCACAAATATACATTTCCGTGAATGAAGAATGGTGTGCGGACTCTAAGACAAAGCGAAGTCGACGTCTGTGATCGCCCTTACGCCACTTTCTTTGACGTTTATGACTACCCTATCATTTAAAATCCGCACACGAACGAACGAAGGTAAATGATGGAATTCATCCATGCTTATGCGCCGAACAAAAACCATACACGAGTTCTTCGCAGGATATCATAATATGTCCGACCATTCAACTGAAGCCGCCGACGAGGAAAGGCTCCGGGACTCACAAAACCATCGCAATTGCCGGGTAATAACGCACGTATCTATAGAAGCCAGCTCAGTGCTTACGAGGGAGTTGATACGGGAAATCAAAAATTAATGGCCTACAAGCGAAATTGCTGTAGACATTGCCAAGGTATCCATGTATATATCCCTCTTGAAATACGCACCTTCGGCGAGTTTATCAAGAGAATGATGGGATGTGATGGAAAATACCGAAGAGGCGCCATTCTGAAGCTCTAACTTCGTACCACCGCAACGCCTTACGACCCCTCCAACTTAGTTTCATCGTTTTTATAATCTTAAGATCGATATTGTCAAGATAGCATGCATATGTCCTACTGCCTACTAGTTCACGAAGTCCTATCTGACATGACGGAATCATAAGCTATCTCGGGTTCGACGAAGGGCGACAAATGTTCCTGAAGCGGTATGCTGGAGCTCGCTCTGGCCGCGGGGTTTGCGTACAGGTGTAAATAGGATAGTGGTAATCTAAAATCGACGTAGGCATATGTGCTATACTAGGGAGTGTATCTCCATCCAGCACGTACCCCGGCTTCTCCCGCGTTGGGTGAGTCGGGCCACCTCAATGATGGCGACCGACTGATGCCCGGGGAGGTCCGAAGACCAAGGGACCCCCCAAGGCGGTAGGAAAGAGTCGGGATGGCGGTGGGATAAAGAAATCGCTATGCGCGGATGGACCAGGGGGATGGTGGTGAAAGGTGACCGTTGGTGTTGGTCGCACGCATCCCCCTTAGGTCCGCGAGCCGTGGTACTCCCTCGGCCGGGAGTCCCTGCAACCGGGTGAATCTGCGGAGGCTAGGGACGAAGGTAACCGTGTTAGAGGGTTTCGACGCCTAAAGTTGGTCGATTGCTCCCGGCTAGTGTGTTCGAAGTTAGACGCTGGTATTATACGAGTGAACACGCTGCCTCATAAACTATCTGAGAAAGCGCTCTCTACTTCCGCAAACCCTTAGTAGGCGTGGACCAAAATTTCTTTGCGTTAAACTTTTGGTCAAAATCGAGGCAAGGACCCAATACGGTCGATATCGGAACCTCTGGTAATAATCCTCAATCGCTAGCATTCGGCCTGGGAGATGACATGCGCGTTCTAGTTTAGCTTGAACTATGGGGATTCGACCGACGCCTCTGATCCTTCGATTTTACGGAGTCCAGAAGACCCCAAGATGGCTGCGGATGGCAAAGAATGTAGCTACCTGAATGTCGGATTCTACTGATGAAAGAAATGAACGGTTGCTGCAGGTTTTCAAGAAGCAACCAAATTTGAGGGACATCGAACGTAGTTCATAGCTATACTGCCCTTCTTGGATGCAACGCTAGCAACAGTCGCCGCCGGACATCAATACAAGTTTAATGCGGACAGAGTAACCCTATCCATGGATTGATTCCTTTCGGTATTCGCATCTTCGGCGATTTTATCATAAGAAACGGTGTGATGGAACAGCGCAGACCTAACGGGCGCCACTCTGAAGCTCTGTTCATATTGCCGCATTGAACGCTGCCAAGTTTCGCCTGTCCAACCGAGTTATATCATTCCTATTTATTTACAGTCAGGAGTATTACAATTGATCTGAGGATGAAGATATTGAAAGTTCATCCCACTGGATAGTAGTTCCTGAGAACTCGGACCCTTCCCACTCAACGAAATTAAGGAGCTCGAAGGCAGGAGCATGTGCCACCAGCCGTTCTGGGGAGGGGAGCTCGATATCTTGGACAAGATTTTCGAGCTGCTCTGCCTCAGATCGGGGGAGCCCCAAGACGTCTTTGATCCGGACACTTTGGATCGGCACAGGTCGACCTTGCTCTTCGTTTTCACAGGTAGCATCCCAATCACATGACGACGATGAAGCCTCTAGCCTGCCTTTGACTATGAGTAGAATGTAATCTCCCACACCTTCCCAGCCCCGACCGTGAACGGTCACATTCGTTAACTCTGGCCAGAGCCATTGTTTCCCACTTGCTTTGGGAACAGGGCAGCTGAGAAACCAAGGACCTGCGGTCCATCCAGCACTTAGGGCCCATTCAGCACTTGCGGCCAACTCCAGCTCCACCCCAGTGACGTCCGTCAGCCGCAATAAAGAGGGTAGGATTTCCCTAATATATTCTTCGGGGTAACCTGAAAATCTGACGCTGAATGTTGACCGCTTTCGGTACACTAGAATGCTCTCGATCACCCAATCAATTGTGGCAAGGTCTGGTACTGTTCGCCCGGCGCGCAAATTCACAAGCACAGGAGGTCCTACATCTGAAAGAAGTGATATTTGAACCGCTCCATAATCGAAGTAGAGCTCTATGTGGAGCGCCTGTTCGACATTCTGGGGGATCGAGCTAAGGCAGTGAAGGAGGAGCTGACCCCAGTCTTTGGTGCCCACTTGCAAGTCGTGCAGAAAATGCACAGCTGCGCTTTGAATATGGGGAGCTCGAATCGTTCCAAAGAAGTAACGAAAGACGTCATAGTGCACATCCATGATCGAGATCTCCTTCAGCCTATTGAGCCACGAGGGGGACACCGGTGTGAGGTCGGCGGTGCCATCCAATCGAAGTCGGCGAATGGCCAGCTTCTCCAGCATGGACGATTGAATCAATGAAAGGAAAGACCCAACCGAGGCCTTTGAGATCAGAACGCCACAAAGAACTAGGGACCGCAGATTCGCGATAATATTAGGGTCCCACTCCCAATGGACGTGGATCCCACGCAAATCAATAATTGTAAGGTTCGGCGCGTTGCCTCCGAAAAGGTGAATTGCTTTGCCAACGGTCTCGCGACTCTCGACCCAGTAAACGACGACCATCCGCAGCAGCGGGGCGGCCCCCCCGGACAACAAGGCCACCACGTCCGGCAAGCTCTCCGAGCCGAAGACCAAATCGACCTCTCGCCATCGTGCGATGTGTTCGGAGATGAAACTATCGACCCACCATGTAGGCACCATAGTCCGACTGCCTATAAAGGCAGCTCTCCAATCATATTCCACCGTTATTAACGCTCCCCGCGACCTCTCGAGACACCTTTTCACTTGGGAAGGCGAGCAGCGCCAGTCTGCGACCGCCCAGAGGGCAGCTGTGCCAATAACGACAGAGAGAAATCGTGACGACACTGCCCCGAGATTAAGAAGGTGCTCGACATGATTCGGCTCCTGGTCCGCGAACCGTATCTGGCTCGCGATCGTGTCCAAATCGCACGTCATTTCCAAGATTGTCCCCAGGATCTCGGTCGGAAGCTTAAAAATCGGCAACAAGGCATTCCTTTGCCTGTTTGCTGCTGTGACGTGTGATATGAGAAGGAGGTATGCCTCTTTCAGTGACTGTTCAGCGAACTCGATTCGCTTGTCAAGATCTTGGACGGAACAAAGCGGTGCGTCTGAAGAGTCGGAAAAACCGAACAAACGAAATAAGGAGAAAAGAGGAAAAAAGAAGAGAAGAACACAAGCACACAACGACGAACCGCCGAACTCGCGAGCTCTCCGCCCGAACGCTAGAAAGCAAACCACGAGAAATCTCGGAAATTCCACAAGTGAAGGCATGCATACAGACACAAAAACAAGAAAAGAAACACTGGGAGACCGGGCGGGCGAGGGGGGGGGGGGGTAGGCTTTTGCTATATTAGTTGTGATTTTGTCAGTCTTGCCTACTTTATACCCCGTCGAGAAGAATGGTGGACGAGCCTTGAGACAAAGCGAGCTGAGGCCGTTACCTACGCGGCAATGCCTGAAGTTCGCTTCAATCTCGTATCCATACTCGATTCATAGGCTAATAAACAGAGTTACGGTGGCGGACCTCGTTGATGTACTTTGTTTACCAACGGTGGACGATACGATGTCATGCGAACTCAAGCTCCTCGTTGTACTAGGTTACGACCAGACGCTCGACCCTCTGTTGACTTCCTATTCGGCGGAATATCATAGAAGAGAAATGATGGGTTTGCTAGCTAGAGGGATTATTGAGCCCGATGCCTATTCGACTGCGGTGGTTCGTCGCATGAAACAATGCGGGGTTGAGGACATTCTCCCGGCAGGAGGCATATATCCAAATCCTTTGTCATTCCTACATTTATAATCCATATATGATACCTTTCATAGGATAGAGACTCCTAGGTACCTGTCGACGCACTTTTATTTTTCTTGTGCACTTTGTTTAATGGGTTGGTGGTTGATCGAAACAAGCGTGCGTGACCGGTTCGAGTTTCGTCTGGACAGCCTGAGTGGGACTTCATGCATGTTGTCCATCTAAAATGTTCCATATTTTGTTCACAAATCCACACTCCAATAAATGAAGAATGGTGTACGGACCGTAAGACAAAGCGAGGTCGACGCCCGTGACCGCACTTACGCCACTTTCTTTGACGTTGATGACTGGCTTATTCGTTTACAATCCGCAAATAAACGAACAAAGGTAAATTGTGGAATTTATCCATGCTTATACGCCGAACAAAAACTGGGCACGAATTCCCGTGGGTTATCGATGAGATGCCCCGACCATGCAACTGACGTTGCCGACGAGGAAAGACTTCCGGACTCACAGAGCCATCCTATTTCCTGGGAGATAGAGCGTGGATTTGTAGATGCCAGCTCAGAGCTTACGAGGGAGCTGATACAGCAAGAGGAAGTCAAAATGACCTCCATATGAAATTATAACCGACATTGCCAAGCTATCCATGGATCCATTCGTTTTGAAATCCGCACCTTCAGCGATTTTATTATGGGAAGTGATAAGATAGGATAGCAGAGACCTAGAGACGCCACTCTGAAGCTTTGTTCAGACCGCCGCAACGTCTACAGCTCCTCCAACTAAGTTTCATCGTGTTTATTACGGACAAGAATGTTACGATCAATAGAGGGCCAAGTTATAATACATGTATTCTACTGGTTACTAGTTCAGGGAGTCTCGTGTGAGGAGTAGTAAGGTGTCTCAAGTTGAATGAATGGAGACAAAATCTCCTCAGGCAGTCGTATATCGGGGACGAGATTTTTGAGCTGCCCCGCTGTCGATTCAGATAGGCACATAATGTTTGGCATATGCACGGTTTGGATTGGTGCAGGTCGACCTCGGTCTTTGTGTTCACCAGCATCTTCTGTTTCACAGGCCACTGATGAACCTGCTAGTCTGCCTTTGACTATGGCTAATATGTCTTGTCCGGCACTTTCCCAGCCTCTACCGTTAACGATCACACTCGTTAACCTAGGCCAGACCCATTGCTCCTCGCCAGCCATGGAAGTCGGGCGACTAAAAAACGCAGGCGGTATGGGCGGCCCATGCCCGTTCGATTCCAGCTCCAGCTTAGTGACACCGTGCAATCTCAACCACAATGGTCCAATATTTCGCGCTGTTGCTGGGTAATTGCCCGATAACCGAATACCGAGAGTCGACCGTTTTCGATCTGCCACAATGTTTTCCAGCAACCACTCCATTGCATCAGGGTTTACCTCATCGCCGTCCAGATTCAGAACCAGAGGAGGGCCCAGACCAGTAAAAAGAGATATCCGAGCCCCTCGGTCACTGAAGGAGAGCTCTACGTGTAGTGCTTGTTCGACATCCTGGAGGATCGAGTTGTCGAGGTAGCGAAGGAGGAGCTGGCCCCAGTCTTCGGTGTCCCAGTAGAACGGAGAATCCACTGTCACGTTTTGAACATGGGGAGCTCGAATCGTCCCCAAAAGGTAACGGAAGACGTCCTTGGCCACCCCCCGGATCTCGAGCTCCTTCAGGCTATTCAGCCACGAAGGGGACACAGGTATGAGGTCGGCAGCGTCATCCAACTGAACGTGGCGGATGACTAGCTTCTGCAGCGTGGAGAACGATTGGATCGACGAGAGGAAAGACCCAACCGAGGCCTTTGAGATCAGAACGCCTTGAAGAACTAGGGACCTCAGATTCGCGATCATATTCGGGTCCCACTCCCAATGGACGTGTATCCCCCGCAAATCAATAATTGTAAGGTTCGGCGCGTTGCCTCCGAAAAGGTGAATTGGTTTGCCGAGGGTCTCGTCGATGTCGATGTAGTCAATGGCTATCCTTCGCAGCTGTGGGGCTGCCCATTTGGACAAGGTTTTCAGGTCTTTCTCGGAGTCGAGGACCAAATCGGCGTCTCGCCATCGTGCGATGTGTTCGGAGATGAGACTATCGACCCCCCTTGTGGGCACCATAGTCCGCTTGGTCGTAGATTCACCTCTTGAGTGATATTTTACTGCTAATAATGCTCCCCGCGACCTCTCGAGACACCTCTTCACTTGGGAAGGCGAGCAGCGCCAGTCCGCGACCGCCCAGAGGGTAGCTGTGCCCATGACCGCAGAGAAAAATTGTGACGACACTGCAGCGAAAGTAAGAAGGTGCTCGGTGTGACTCGGCCGTTGGTCTGTGGAGCGCTCCTGACACGAGTCCAAATCGTATGTCATTTCCAGGATTGCTCCCAAGATCTCAGTCGGAAGCTTGGAAATCGGCAACAAGGCATTCCTTCGCCTCTTTGCTGCTGTGACGTGTGATATGAGAAGGAGATAGGCCTCTTTCAGCGACTGTTCAGCGAACTCGATTCGCTTGTCAAGATCTTGGACGGAACGGAGTGGCGCGTCTGAAGAGTTGGATAACCTGGACAGGCGAAGTTGGTATATGGTTGCCAAGAGCTCGAGGGCATACGCAAAAGCTCACACTGATGTCGCACCCAACTGGGGATTCCTTTGACTCTCCTCTTGAAGACCAACCAGGAGACTTCGGTGAATTTTGTCAAGGCCAATTATAGGGTTTATTTCTTGCATGATGAGACAGGTACAAGGGCAGGCAGAGTGTGTTTATGAGGTATTTCTTTGGTCGTTGCTCTACTGGTCGTGATTCTATCGGGCTTGCCCGCTTTATACCCCGTTGAGAAGCACCGTATACGAGCCTCGAGACAAAGCAAGCTGAGTTCCTTCGCCACACTCGCGCCACACTCGCGCCACAATCTTTGAGTTAGTCTTTGCGGGTTACGACCAACACGTCCAACCTCTTTTGACTTCCTATTTGCCCAGATGCCATAAAAAGGGAAGGTTATTTTGTTCGTTAGAGGAATCATCGATCCGGGTGTTGGGGTCGACTGGGGTAAGGGACTGGGGGATCTTCAGGGGGGAAGGCATAAATCCACAACCTTCGCCATTCCGACGTCCATGATCCGTAGATGATGCCTTTCCATCGGGACCGGTGGAAACTCCGACGTACTTGTCCACAGTCTTTCATTTTTCATCTGCACTTGTTTGATCCGGTTGCTTGTCGATGCAGCCGAGCGTTCGTGCCTGACGTGTTCGAATTTCGCTCGAGTGGCGTCTCAGTTGTCCATCCATTGCAAAACGTATCCCTCGTGTGTCCACATGTCCGCACTCTAAATGAGCAACCAGCACAAAGCAAAGTGGTACCGCCACCGCCCTTTGTAAGTATCACAAATGAAGTCGTCGGGAAAGTCATGCTGAACCGAGAGGCTTACATCTATTTCAAAGGTTGAGGGTCCCAAGTCTCAGCCGGCTCCTCGAGAAGGTTTCTCAGAAAGACAGGCTCAATAAGAGAGACGAAACTCCGCCCAAAGAGTAACACAGCACCTTTAATATCTCGACCTTTTCGTGACGTGAGCGCTGATTACGAAATTTCAATATGCAGGAGATCGAAATGGGCAAATCCTCAACCCCACCAATCGCAGAAGTCAGCCAATAAACCGATGCATCTCCCACCCGAGATAATCACGGAAATAATCAAGCTCGCCACAGATACTTTCCCTGCATCCTTTTCCATCCACCGTTTCACTCTCAATCAAAGTTCGCCCTTCTCGTCAGCCTCGACCGATGACCAGAGTCTGGAACGCATGCTTCACTCCAGCAGCATGACCATAAAACGAACTGTCTCCCTTGTCTCCCGCGAGTGGAATGTTCTTTCGACGGAGTTCCTGTTCAACTCGGTCAGGATCGTCCGTAAGGCTCAAATCAGGCAGCTATGGGACGCGTTTGAGAGCAGGAGAACCAGGCTTGGGGAAACCCGGGACGGCCCAGGATGCGCTGCTTGGTCTGTACGTGTATTCTGGGTTGATGACGAGATCCCAGCGTCTGGTAGGATCAGTCCAGAACTTTATCCGGAGAGCCCGTCTCTTCTGGATTTTGTGGGTCGGTGTCGGCGGATCATTGTCTTTCGAGGGTTCGGAATCCGAGTTCACAGTCCCCTCCTCAAGACAGCGAACCTTTTACCCATCCTCTCCGGCATTGTACGGTCCACCCAAAACCCCCTCTGGTCCTTAAACGAGAAAGAGGAAGAGGAAGAAAACGCCGAGCACACTTTGAAGGCACTGCTGCCTCCAGAACAAGTTGAGCTGGAGTTCCGGATTGATGACTATCAAGAAGTGACCATGTTCCTCAGACCGCCCGACACTGACAGCCTCGATGCCCTCAGAGTGCTCAAACTCCGTTCTAACGGAAGCTTCGGGGGACTGATCGTCAAAACACGCCTGTGTTTTCCCAACCTCATCGAATTGCATTTGGCGAAGCTCGGCGCTCTCCAGCTGGCGGTGACGTTTGTCATGCCGTCGCTTACCAAGGTTGTTTGGGACCTCATTCCAAAAGATTACCAGGTGGATTTGGATACGTTTCTTCTGGTACACGGAGAGGGTCTCCTGGAGCTGTCTTTGCGGAAGAACCCGCAAGACTTGCGCAAGTTGGATCGTACATGTCCCCATCTCCACCAACTACACATCGTGTTTGATGGTACCAGGTCTCCGGGCAACTATTTCCCTCACACTTCACTTCAAGTGCTGGGCCTTCACAACCTACACGACGTCCTTCGCAACAAATACTCGCACCAACTAGTTGAATTGATCAAAGAATTTCCATCTCTCCGATTCGTCCAGGATGCAAATTGGAAATCAAGCACCCTACGGGATCAACACCTTAGGAAGTGGGACACATCAGACTCTCGTGAATGGCAGAAGATTTGGCAGGAGTTTATCGATGTACTTCGGGAGAAGAAGATCGAGCTTATTGATTGGAGAGGCCAACCTGTTGTCATCCAACGCAAAAATGGCTTGACAGAACTGGAGATCGATTGTCCTGGTGTAGAAACCATCTTAGCTAGCTACCAGAAGGTCACAGGGCGTGCGGAGGACTAGTCATTGTATCGCCGAAGACTAAAGATTTCTTCTGTAACAATAACGAGCTAGAGTTCGTAATCCCAAACCCCTCGCTGCCGACCAAGTCCCGGGGAAGAGTATACAATACAATCAAATACATTGCGCGTACAATCCACATTGAATGAATGACGTAAACAATGATCAGGATTTCCCAATGAGGTGGGTCCAATCGAACTTTTCATATTTGGACTTGAACTTCGCCACCCGCTCTTTATTTTGCTTCAAGTCCATTTTTCTTGGTCGTCTCCATCGCCTGGGTTCAACATCGAGCTGGTTGCCAAGGATCTCAGCGGCAAAGTACCTGCGTTCAGCGCTGTCAGCAACAAGTCACCAAAAGTATGATAATACCCACCTCGGGAACTCCCCGCCACCCTTGTCTCCATCATCCACATCCATATCATCCTCATCTCCGGCCTTTCCACTTCCTTCGATGACGTGCCCATATCCCTTTTCGCCCTTATAATCCCACTGAACCATAAAGTAAGGAAGGTTGGGAACCATTGCTCGACGGAAGCCTCCCGGTCGCTTAGAGAAGTCGATGAGCTTCTTGTGCTGCGACCACTCAGCCTCCGAGGCCAGTATAGATTCCTAGCCACAATTGCAACATCGGTAAGCCAAGCTAACTGTAATTAGGGTTGTTCATCGCACCTTGAAATAGGCTGGGAGGTCTTCGAAGAGATCCATCGGTACCGGCACGCATTCGATGGCAGTATGTTTCTGCGATTTCAGGCTTATCACAGTCTCATAGAAGATAACGCCCTTATCTTCCTCGAAATGCATCTTCATGAGGCATTTCATAAAGTTCTGAGCATCTGTAGTCAGAAAACGCTGCTTGGTTGAAGCATCTCTACCAGCTTACTCACCCTCACTTCATCCCATACGTCGTCATCCGCTTCCAACATGCTAAGGTGGTGTTGTATAGGTATAATGAGACAATGACCTGGTGTGAGCTCCTCAAACAGAGTGGTTGCCAGATAAGCCCGAGTGCCCATGGCGATGATACCGGCTTTTGGAGGAGAGTCGTCTTCGCCGTAGCAATACTGACAGGTCGCGAGCGCCTTTTGCGTCCGAGCATAGTCTTTCAAGGAATAAGAACATCAGGATCCGGGTTCGAAGGCGATAGCGAGGTCCGTACCATTGATAGCAAACTGTCGCTTCATGGCGTCCGTCCGCATCTTCTTTCGACCCAGCTTCTCGGCATTGTCGTCCATGTACTCGAGGTCATTCTACGCGATGCAAACCGTCAAGTCAGATACCCAGGATCAGCATCAAAGTCGACAGCCAATCGCGTACCTCGAATTTGACATCCCGCATGATAGCACCTGCCAGCTCGACATCGAGATTCTTCTGGTCAGCCATGCCCGCACCCATTTTCTCCTGCCGTAGCAAATCTCCAAGCGTTGTGGTATCGTCGTCGGCGTTGTATCTCACGAGTTCACCCGTCTTGGCGTCTCGAGTTTCCACCTAGAAGGTTATGTGCATGTTAGGTCCGAGTCGCCTAGTTTGACCAGTCCAGTACACATACCACTTCTTTCTTCTTCCGATTACCCGGTCCAACAACTGGTTCTTTCGAGCTTCCACCAGCACCTCCGATATCGTACATCCTCCCTCTTGCGTCGATCGTCGGGACCATTTCCACTCTGACGTTCGACTCGCCTTCGGTGGCGCCACCACCTTCGGTCCGCCTTCGCTCTTCCTCATACTGCCGCTCCAACTCCGCCGCATTATCATCTCCCATCAACTTCGCTCGCAGCACCTTCGCTTGCAGCTTATTAAGCGATGAAGGCGACAACGCCCGTGGACGGTTGGCGGTCAGATGCTGAGGCGTCAAAACCGACGGTATGGGAGTCGAAACCTTCGAGGGCGGAGTAGCGACTCCTTGACGCTGCTGCTGCTGCGGTTGAGAGCCGGGGCCTCCACGTAACTGATCGACCCGCCTATTCGCAGCGGCCTGCTGTTGGGAGCTCGGCGGTGTGGCCATCCCAGTTGGACCGGGAGTCCCAGGAGCGCTCTCCCCGGGTTTGCGGAACGACGACCCTCGGCTAGACGCACGACTCCGGTCATCGAGGTCGGTGAACATGTACCTCTCCGATCCTAGCCCTGAGGGTCGACTGGGAGTTTCGTTCGATTGGTTCGGCCTCCGGATCTCCCGCCCAAATTCATCGACGTCAGGACCTCCGTTGCCAGTAGGCCTCAACCCGCTTGAACCTCGACCGGCTCGACGTTGTTCCTTTTCATCGAGGAAACGACGTTCGGCTCTTGCTTCCTCGAACGCTTCGAGGGTGCCGTACCGCTCCAACGCGATTTCCTCCACCGGCCGACCTTCCTCCTCCGCGGTCTCGTAAGTCCGTTTGAGCTTTTGCATTCGCCATGTAGATCCCGGGCCTCCGGGAGTTTGAGGTTTAGGTGCGGGAGCTGGAGCGTATTCGTCGAGGGATTTGCCTTCCACGAGAGCCCTGTTGATTTCGAGGTGAGGAACGATATGGAGCTACCAGAATCATCCGTCAGTGTCGATTATATATTCGTAAACCAACAAACTCTGGTACCTTTTCAGGATTAGGTTTCTCCTCCTTCGGCTTCTTCTTTTTCTCGGTACCCAAACTGCTGAAAAAGTCGATGCTCCCGTCCACATTCCGCTTGTCCCCTTGAGGGTCGCCGTAGTCCTCAGTCAGGCTGTCGCCAAGAGAGTCGAGCATTCTCTGAGCCTTCGAAGGAGCTTCCGAGGGCACTACAGGTCGGGATTCGGGTAGCAGCATCCATTCGTCTCGTTGGCGTTTCGTTTCGGCTGGCAAGGAAAGCAGAAGTTGCGCGGCCGTTGATTCAGAGGCGGTGGAAGTTAGATTGAGAGATTCTGCTGTTGGGATAGTGGTTGCTACCGGCTATTAGAGTCAGGATCAGAACTGTGTGTCAGATGAAGGGGTTTTAGCGACTCGGGGCAAAATCGAATTTGGGGCGTACCCGTTCGCCGTCGGCAGTGATGTCTTTCTCAACCCACATGTCCGCATCATCATCGTCTTCGACGATCTGCATCCCAGAATCCTTTGATTCTCTCGAGCTCTTCTCCTTCTTACGATGTTTGTGCCTCCTATGCCGCTCTTCATCTTCACCGTCATCATCACGGTGGTGCCGCTTGGAGTGTTTCTTCTCTCCGTCTCGGCCCTTGTCTCGATGCTTGTGCTCTTTTCGATCTCGGTCTTTGTCCTTAGAGCTTGAATGCTTTGACGAACGGTGTTTCGACTTGGAGGATGATCCCCGTTCTTCGACGTCGGACATGACAGAACGAACAGGGAGAGAGTGGGCGGTTGAGAATGGAACGGGAATTTAGGGAGGCCACGTGACCACTATGAGGGCGGACATGACGTTTCAGCGCGCAGGTTAGGCGGACGAGAAGCAGCTTTGGGGGACTCGAAGAGATGAATTGAAGTTTCTAAGGATGCAATAGGCGTACAAGAAACGAATACATATATGCATATGTGACGATGAGAGGGGAACCACCATGACCATGAAAACCGTTCGTATCGGTCGTTTAAACCAACTATATACGACACCAACATCACAACACCATGCCTAACTCTTTTGCTTTTGCTCTTCGTTCTTTCATCTACTTCCATGCCGATTTAGGACTGCCAACAGGTGATCCCGGGGTCGACCCTCGCCGCACGCCCACGCCTCCCTTCAAACTGACTCTCCTTCCCATCGCTCCGGGAGTTGCAGGTGTTGCGGCTCCAGGAGGCGGACGTGCACCTGCTGGTTTGGCCACGGGGTAGGTAAAGTCACCAGTGGTCAACGCTCTGCTGGGTGCCTTTGGAGAGGTCGTGGGTGTAGCGTCTGAGAATGGGTCTACAACGCCAGGCGGGTACGACACCGAGTGGCGCATTTGTTGTGGACGACCCAGAGAATCACTTGAAGCGTTCACGACTGGATAGCGAGAGTCGTCGTCGAGGAGCGAGATCCTCCGAGCGCGGGGGTCGGTTGGAGCTGGCACGCCGGACCATGAGAGCCTGTTGGACGCCATCGAGCTTTCGCTTAGGTGTCGCTCGTGGTACGTGAGCGGCTTCTTCTCTTCCTCTTCATTAAGGTCGTGCGTGCTTCCGCCAAACATCATGTACGCTTCTTCAGCCGCGACTCCCGGTGTGTGGTACGTTCCAATCGACGAGCGCTTCCTGCCAGACTTGAGGTAATCGTCCGCGCTGCCCTTGCTTCGAGTCGAAGCCATGCTGTCCTCTCGGGAATGCGTCTTCAAGTCGCTGATAAACGCGGTACCTTCTCCTCCACCCTCTTCTTCATCACGCTGGGCCTTTGCGTCGTGCAGCACGGCTCGGCGAGTGTCTTGTTGCTCCCTTGCCTTCCATCGCCTCTTCAAGTAGAAGATGGAGACGCAGAAGATGATGAGGATGCCAATGAGAGCGGCTACGATACCACCGATGATTTTGACCGAGGTAGAGGATTGGCCGCTGTTGGAGGACGACGACGCGGCGTTGACTAAACCGGCGGGCGGCGACGAGGTGACCGGGTCGGAAACAGCGGTATTGAACAGAGCGGTTGCTGAAGGCGACTGCGTGGTGGATGAGATGATGGAGTCCGTTACCGAAGTTGTCGACGACGGCGAGACGACGTCATTACCGCCGTCATTGTTACTGCCTTTTCTTCTGGGCGCCATTTATATTAATGAAATGCTTTGAATGTCGTGTGGGTGATACTAGAATGCGGTGGTTGGGTTAGGTGCAAGGGGGATGGACGATTTAGGGTGGAGGGGAACAGGAACAGGAGGGGGGAATAATAAACGGATTGGTACTCGCCTCCTTGGCTCACGAGGAGCTTATATTCCAACGGGGATGGCGGGGCAGTAGAAACCGAACAATGAGGTGGGCTGTGGATCGAATGCACTGTTATGGGGAAGAATAAAGATAGGTACTCCGCTCGAACACAGCCACGCCACTCATTAGCTCTCGA
>KN823114.1:53898-83022 GCA_000827465.1 Tulasnella calospora MUT 4182
GACAAGTGGGTCTAGAGAAGCTACGACACCATCAGAAGAAGCACAGCTTCAAGCGCCGTCGCCGCCTGCCACTCCACCCAAGAAAACCGTAACAGAAGCACTGGAACTGTTGAACTCTCTCCGCCCAGAAATTATGAGCATAATAGATGATACTGGAGATATCGACGTGCCTTTGACTGGCCTGAAGATAATGTACGACAACCCGGACGAGGCTTACATGTTATGGACGGGGCCGGGGACGAACAACGATGGTTCGTCGCTGTGGAGGATCAGCTGTGAGTGCAAGGGAAGGCCAGCTCCAGTCCGTGTCTCGACTGATTCGGACGCAATGGCATTTCTTTTCCTAACAGTGCTTGTATTTAACAAGTTTAAAGAGGCGGGCTTCATCATGCAGACCCGCCATCTCATGGTCTGCCTTCTACTCCTACAGCATCAAGACAGGAAGTCTAACTACTGATCATATTGTTATTAGCTTCGTTGCAATCTCGTTAACTCCTCATTAACAAAGCCCCGCAAAGCGTTTTCTGCTACGGAGATTCTCAGAAGAGTCGCCGAGCAGCCGGAGATTGCCGGTATTCAAACGACAGAAAATCAGTACGTGACACCAGAAGATGTTGCAAGTGGCGCGGACTTTGGTACATACGGGGTTGATCAAATCCATCTGCGGGAGATGCGCTCGTGGGATGAGGAAAAGCGGTTCGTGTCGCTAGGACACATCTCGCTCAAGTAGCCAATAGGAAATTGGTCGACCGCTGCGGTTGTATATCAATAAAATGGTTACTTTCATGGGCTTGAATGTGGCTATGAAGGCTGCGGTCCACGGTATTCGGGTCTCTACATCGGGTGAGGTCCACGGGACACACGAAGCACGGTTAACCCAACCCTGCTGGAAAAGGCGGCAAAGTATCAATCTTTACCGTCCGCAGCGACATATCTTTAGATACTAGTGGCAGTGAACAGTTGTGGGCGGCATACATGTCCGTTAAAGCTGTCAGTATTAATCGGAGAAACTTCAGGGGTAAAGGCATGAATCGAAACACGAACAAACATCAGGGTCGGGCGTGTCGTGCCATTCTCTCCACCCAAGTCGATCCCCCTGCCAACGTTGCCAACGGTCGTGGTTGTTCTTATCCCCTTCACTCCTTTCCCTCCTCCCGTCATTTATCCACTCCTTGTCACTGTTCATCTCCAAGAATCCTCACTCTCATTTTCACCGTTTGACGGCAAAAAGAAGAAAACAACAACAACGCCAGCGAACTGAACGCCAGAATCCAAAACATACCCCACAGTCCTTTTTTCTTCGCGCCCTTCGTACGCCAAGCGACTCTCATTTCAAAAACCAAGAAAGGATGCCCAGCATAGCTCGCCGCGCAACCTCAGGCCCTGGTGGCCAAGATGGAATCGTCGTGGACTTGACTATGCAAGGAGATGGGTTATATCACTGGTTCGTTTTTTGAGCGCTCGGAGGCGGCGGACAGCTCACTACCCCGCCGCCCGGGGAACGAGCAAACCTCATTGACCTACTTCAACTTAACAATCAGTGTCTACACTGTCCCCGCAATCGTTGGCACGTCACAAACTCAATTTCAGATGCAGGTGAAGTCGCTTTTTTGCCGTTGACGTTGACAGCACCGGGCACCATGTGGCTGACGTCGAAAGTCTATTTTTGTATCTTTTTATCTCTTTCTACCCCTTGGCAGGTAGACACAGGGTCCTCTGATACCGTACGTTTTATCTTTTTGGCGTTTGGGCAGATACAGATGGTCTAAAAAAATTCCGCTTTTGGGCATGGGCAGTGGCTTGCTTCAACCTCGTGCACCTCCAAACCTTCATGCTCGACCTTCACTGGTCCCAAGTATGACGGGTCGAGTGCAAAATCGACCGGGGAGCAATTCAACGTTAGCTATCAGCGAGGGACTGTGCAGGGGCCGGTCGTTTTGGACTCGTTCCAAGTCGGAGGGTATTCAATCGCAGAGCAGGCATTCGGTAGGCAGATTGTGCTTGCAGGAAGTTTTTACGCGTACTCATGCATCTTTCGCATCCCCTATAGCTTCAGCGACCGATATCGAAAACGAGGTCCTTTCCACCGGTTCCGGGTTTACGGGGTTGATTGGCCTGGCACCGCAAGCCAACTCGATCATTGGCCAAGAGTTGGAAGACGCCGACAATGGCGAGGACAGCTCGACGGTCCTAACCCACCTTTTCTCCAACTCGACTTCGAAGACCGGCCTCACGTCCACTCCCCCATCAAAAAAGTTCGCCTCGCTCCTGCTCGAGCGTCCTTTCTACCCCGGCTATTCAAGCAAGTTCGGCATAGGCCGACATCCCGACGAACTCGCTTCAAAAGCCTCCAGCATCCAATTCTCACCTATTTTACCGTCCAATCCCGGACCCTTGTTTTGGAGAGTGCCCGTGACCAAGGTTGCGATCGACTTGGCAGGAGAGACTCGTTACATGCCGCTGGGCTCAACCGAATCAAAGGGTGTTTCGAGCATATATCCCGTCGCGATCATCGACTCCGGTGGAGTTTCTATGATCTCGACGAGGTCATTTGCGAACGCTTTTTATGGAACGTGGGGGATTGGGCCTGGGGAGCAGGATGGTCAATGTGAGCTTCAGTTGGCCGGCGCACGAAGTTTTGTTTTGGCGCTAATCTTATGGCTTAACTCCAGATTACGTTCCTTGCCAGCTTGCTATGAACGTCACTGTCACCCTTGGGTCTGGAGTGTCGATTGACGTCCCGATTCATCCGTTGGACATGTCGATGGCGATCCCGACAGAGCCTGGAAGCTCAACTTGCCTGGGAGCGCTTCAAGCTTCAGATGCCGGTCTAACTTCTGGAGACGTGTAAGTCGCTTACATTGGATGTTCGTATGACGGTACTTTCTCACCTGGGCTTCGATAACCTTCTTTAGAATCCTGGGCCCTGCTTTCATGCGGAACATCTACACTGTGCTATCTTACGACACCAACCCACCCCAGCTCGGCATTCTCCCTCTCACCAATGCAGCCACCGCATACCAAGAATTCAACACCGTACGCGTTCTCAAACAAACCATCGTCCCAGTCAATGCCGATATGGCTGCCACAGGGACAGCAAGCAGTGCAGCGGCGACCCAATCCCCCGAGAACGACAACAAGAGCACCATGATAGGCGTGAAGGTTATCGTCGCTATCGTCATATTCCTTATCGCTGCAGGCTTGGGTATCTTCTTTGGTGTGAGGTTGATGCAGAAGAGGTGGAAGAAGCAAGCGGAAGAAGAAGCCAACGCTCCCGACCCTCGACCTCGAGATCTGGAGATCAGTGGCAAGGAAAAGAGAGCGCACGCGGGCAAGAGCGTCTTTGGGTTGGAGATTGATGAAGCTTTCACCATGTTTGGCGCTAGCGCAAATGGGGCTGGTCCGTCCGGAGCGAGTGATGCGGGTCACGGAACTCAAGAAGGCCCTCCTAAACCTACTCGTCGTCTTACTCGCGCGGATCTCGTCATCAGTCAACCCGGAGACAGCGACGAAGATCGCTCGGATGACCATTCTCGCGCTAATCCGGCCGCCGAGAGAAGGCAGACGCTCAAGCGGCCTTATGAGAGCTCGGACTACGTTTGGGGTGGCGGAAGTACCTCCGGTTTGCTCCAGCAGCACGATGGGAGGTACCCGTCCGTGTATTCCGTGGGTTCGCTTGGGTCTTCGATGAGGGGTGGTTCGGATGCGAACATGCGGCCGATGGAGGCTCCAAACAACGAGTGGTACGGTACCACTTTACCTCAGACCCCTACATCTGCGACTTTGGACGTGCCGATGTCGTTGCGCCAAGGGCAATCTCGGACGAGCGCGGAAAGTTTGCTTGAACCGCCGTCACCCGTCTTCAAGCCAGGCGAGTCTCGTCAGAGGATCTGAAAAAGATCGCCAGGGATACCATATTGTGCTCCACAATTCTCAGCATCCGCCTCCGCTTTGATGTAACACCAGGGCCTCGTGTTCCACCACGCTGGCCATACCACTTATAGGTTTTTGCTGCTGTACAGTCAAATTCCCCAACAATCGTTCATTTTTCTCGGTTTCTCTATACTCCCCCTTTGGCTTACAATATCTGTCGCTCCCTTTTCTTTCTATTGGTCCTGTCTGTATTTACACTCTTCTTAAGGACACTCCCGCTCGTCACGAGGCCTTGGCTGGAGTTAATAGTCCATACTCGGCTCCGAGACGCCGTATATCTGCACCCGTGTAGTTTTTCTTTCCCTACGTGATGTTAGGGCAGTCGTTCCTTTGTAGTCAAGTATATATTCTCCTCTTTTCCTGCATTTAAACCATGTGCGCACTCCGCTCTCAATTGTGTCACGGGGAGAGGTGCCGTTGCACTGCTGATCATAGGCTTCGCTCAATTACCCGCAGCCTAGTCTTTCTTTGGGTCCAAGGTAAAGGATTCGTGGGTGGAGCTTTGTGTGCTACAGCTACCCATTACGAAGGGCGTCACCTGCAGCAAACTCTCAGCACCCTTGATGTTTACTACCCACCTGAGCAGCTGCCTTCGTCCTCCAGGAACCGTTCCTTTGGATTACAGTCGTGCGCGTATCTCGAGGCTTCAACCAGAAAGACGATGAGCTCGAGGATCCTCGACGGAACGGGTACGGAGGGACCTATTTTTTAACACATCGAATGCACATTATTTTCGAATACCTTTCGGGATCAAATACAACCTCCTCTAGCTTCGCGGGTGGGTCTCAAGCAAGAGGGAAACCGAAGGGATAGGAACCTCGCACTCGTCCGACTAGAGTGTCCTCCGAAAGCGATACCGAACTTCTGACGAGACTGTCATCAGTGACGAGATCTCTATACAGAGAACCTTTCTGGAGGACGTCGGTTCTGTCTTGGTCATAGTAGCTTACGGCAAAGGGACTAGGAGATAAGATCTTGGCGATAACTCGAGGGAGATTGTTGGGTTCGCTCACAGGACACAGTTTAAAACAGGTCAACCCCTGTATATAATTCAGAGTTATAGAGGGATTTGCACCTAGAGAAGTTCAGAGGGCGACGAGGAAGGTGAAGATTTGCGGTAGGAGCTCATTCTAAATGCCCAGCCAATGATCTCAAATCAAATGAAAGTTCAGGTCGATATACCAGTTTATGATCGTTTAGTCTTGGAGCCTGTGTCAGTTCAGAACTGTAACCACACTGCAATGAGGCATATCCCATGGCGTGGTTAGCCTTCGAGCCCAACGCTGTTTTGGACATTGGCGCCATATGCATAGCGCCTCACGGATACAACGGACCCCAACGGAATCAAGTAATCTCGGTGCTTCCCGGGCGCGGAACCTTCGCGGTACGAGAGTCCGTGAAAGGCACAAGGCATCTCGGAGAAGGACGCTTGATTCGGGTAACCCGGCCGCAGCCTCGTGGGGAAGTCGGTCCAATGGCGCCGCCCTTCAGTGTCGACGAGGCCACCTGATGCGGCGAGCGACTGACGCCTCACGTAATAGCCCTGTAAAGTATATCGTTACTCCAAGCGAGCGATGTGGTGGCAACGTAAGTTTCACCAAAGATTTTTTGCCCTCATTGTTTAGCAATAAAGTGCAGGCTAGCGTGTCCCGCAAAAATAACTAAATGTGGTGAGACTGGAACGCGCTCCGCTTGAACTCCTGGGCTTCCTGCTTTATGACCACGCCCGGCTTATCGGGGAAGGTACAGGGGGTTATGGGAAGTCTACCACGGACGATATCTTTTGGCTCACTCCGGGACCGTGCATTCTTTTTGGGGAAAACTCCAAGTTGGAAACGGGAGCAAGATGAAGTGGGGCCCGGAGGGACAACTTCCACCGGACGCGCCATCGATGCACCCTGGCTACATCTAAAGAACCCAGGAGAGAAAGGAGGTGAGATGAGAGATTTGATGAAAACCGAATGAATGAAAGGAAGATATGCGGCGTGCTCGCGCTATGATGGAAGACCGGGTGGAGGTGCAGACCGAGTTGCGGAGGATTCGCCGCAACGTGAAAAAAGGAGAAAGCTTGGAAACGACATGGGACAGCGCAGTGAGGTGTTGATGCCGAGTGATTGACGCAACGTCGCGTTACTGTGCGGGAACGAGTTCCCGGTCGTTGGATTGCAGGGATCGCAAGGATGAAAGTTTCCGCTATGGGCAATTTCAGGAGAAATCCTTAAATGGGGAGATGATACAGCGGCCGCACTGCTTGTTCATGGGTTGTATTTGGTGCAAATGGGCTCCCAAGTGGTTTCGGTGTCCGACGGGGTTCTTTCGATGGACGTCAAGTGATTGGGTTGCGTATGGACCGCTTCAACCCCTCGTTCGTTGCCGACGTGGAATTGTCTCACAAATCATCATCAAGGAAATGACGGAGAGCTGCTTTCTAATGGCGGGTAAAGTAATGGTGGGTCGATCGGAGATCTTAGCGAGAAGTGCAGGCCTCATGCCTTGAGCACTCACCGCTGCGCTGGGCCATCCCTTACCCCCTCCAATATCGATAACTCTATCCTGCACACAGAGTCTGTCGGATCTTGCCTCATAGACGACGTGCAGATGCGGTTCGACGCGGTCCAGCACTGTGTATCGCGACATGGGTACGGGGGGTGCGGTTTGCGAGTTAGAGTTCGGTGCGTGTGTCACGCCGAGAGACCCTGAAGCCTTTCCAAGTTAAGGCCTGAGGCCTCTGATGCGGGTTTCATTTTCCCATGGTCACCCAATACAAGACCCAAGAGCATAACTACACACCATCCGGTGGAAATGCAAAACCTCTCTCCTCGCTCTTCCTTCCTCTCGCTCTCCCTAACCCACCCGCCACCGTCGACGTCCTCACCGAGCAGCAGCACCGCCAGCACCGATCACCACGTTTCCACAAGCCCTGCTCATGGCTACTGTCATCGACTCTACTTTGCCCTCCACCTCCTCCATGGCCGCCTCGTACGAGAACAACGAGCCCCCCTCAGTCGAAGATCCAATGCTCCTTACGATCCGTGAAACGATGGTAAAGCTCGATGGCCTGCAGACAGAGCAGACGGACATGAGCTCCAAGGTGAGCCAGTGCCGCCCTCGCTGCTCGCTTCGCTGGTTCCGACGACTCACTTTATCTCCATTTTACCTATACCTCCTTCTGCATGACCGTTCGATGCCGTATCCGACAATGTGCATGTCCGATGGACGCTTCACCAACGTTGCTAGATCAACTACCTAAGAGATATCCGCCCCCGTGCCCTTCAGCTGCTTGCCCAGGCGGAGGCAGCGGAGGAAGAGGCCAATCGACTGGAAATGGAGAGAGCGACAATCGACAAGGAAATCGAACGTCTCCGATCAGTCGTGAACAGAATGGAAGACATGCGCTATTCAACTAAACAGCTGACCGAGCAAATGCATCTCGACACGGCTCTCCAGATGCGGCATATTCTGGAGAACGGGAAGAGCATCGTCCCAAGGGTGAGCCCCGTTCCCCGTCAGTCTCCTTCCAAATGTATGGGCGAGGGAACGCGCGACGTTGTTTAAATTTTACGTGGAAATCTGTCGGGAGTGCAGCAGCGCACAGAACGGCGGGGGGAGCACTGGCGATGGCTATCACAGGCCTTTGAGCCGTTGTGTCGGAACACCCCTCTCTGCCACCTCCCAATGCGCAGGCCTTCGGCCTGTTACCAGAACCGATCACAAGCGATTGCATGCAGGCCTTGCATTGCGGATCCTTCTCGCATATCTTTGTCACCATTCCCGGTTTCATCTTTGACTAACCTTGCATCCTCTTTTCATTCTCCGATTCTCCGCCCGCTCAATTTCGGGAACTCAAACAATCAAATATATCCAGCACCCCCCGAACCCACGCATCAAGAGGTCAATTTCTGACGACGCGGACACTGCAGGTCCCGTCTTCAAGATGCCTCGGCTCGATCCGCCAGGGGTGCGTGAACGCTACCATTCACAACCGCTCCTTGTTTGTTTCTTCCGTCCTTTCCCCCGCTTGGTCGGATTAGGAAGGATCTCATCGCTAACTTTGGTTCTGTTCCCCCGCTTTTACTCTCTTCGTCTTCTTTAACATGCCTTCTGCACCGCCTCTCGTTATGGACCTGTTTCTCCGACACACATTCGACGCTTTGGCATACGACCTCCTTTCCGTGATTTCTCCCATGGCCCAACCTACCTCAACTGAACTTTTGGACCACATTCCCCCATCAACCTCTCATCGACGGGACTCCTTCATCCGTGTAATGAAACCCCCAACGTGCAACACTGATTTAGGCCGATTCACCCACGTCGGCAGGTTTGCCCAACCCCATGGCCACGACGTCGGGTTCCCCTGCGACAAACAGCTCCGCGAG
The DNA here is from genome assembly GCA_000827465.1 of Tulasnella calospora MUT 4182. Classification (NCBI taxonomy): domain Eukaryota; kingdom Fungi; phylum Basidiomycota; class Agaricomycetes; order Cantharellales; family Tulasnellaceae; genus Tulasnella; species Tulasnella calospora. Next base: position 62,208 of record KN823114.1, read on the forward strand.
CAAATATTCTCCCAGCCGCCAGCTTTCCTTGACCCCTGGGTCATCTGCTAATTACGCGGCCCTGGCGGCCTCGGAGGCTGCCGTGAGTCGCCAATCTCTCGCCGGATCTCAGCAACGTGAGTATTTTGCGTTAATGCTCGTGGTGTCCATGAGCCATTTAGCTGACCTCCCCGTCTAATTTTGTTTCGATGGTTTTTATTTCCGCGGACTGGCCACCTGACGAACGTTTTTAGCCTTCGTTGATGTTCCACCGCTCCCAACGAATGCTACCGTCGCGGTTATGCCTGCTATTCCGGTGGTACCAGTAATACCGGTCGCGAACGGCACCGTCAACGCGTCGCCAAGGAGTGGCCGTGTCTTGCACAACATGACACCCCCTACATCAGCAATGTCGTCTGCGGCTTTTACCACAAATTTCAAGACAGAACCGGGCCTTTCCATGGTAGGGCCAATTGGGTACCTAGGCGTCGTGCCATCAGCGATCTCTATGACTTCAGCAACCATGTCCACGGCTATGCAGTCTTCCATTTCAAATGGCGTTCCAATGAGTACCAATGCAGGCCCTCCATACGGATCCCCACCTGTGATGATGTACGGCCCACCTGCAACCATGATGACCAACGGAGGAGCCTCTGCCCCCGCGTCCGGAGGTGGTGGAGTTGGAATGTATCCCTCTGCATCTACGATGGCCACAGCGCTGAGCCAGAAGGACGAAGACCTCAAGTCCAAGGCGCAGTTTGCTGGCGATGCGGAGGGTGATGAAGATGGCCGGGCACGCGATGCGCTATTCAGGTAGCGTTGGCGCCCGCGCTGCAATCTGCATGCTTCCAACTGCCGTATCTTGGAATGGAAGAAACGAAAGGGTGAAACGAAAGTTGTAATGTTATTGCCTGCAGGTTTGTTTTGGCTTGAATCCTACCATTTCTTCCTTCATGTTCTCCACGTCCTACTATGCCCTCTCTCCACTCCCCTTTCTTTCGTGGTCGGAGCTCTGCTTGCGACGTCGTACATACACGTAATTCTCCCCTCACAAAGTGCTGCTGTAGGATATGCACTGCTGACCGAGTTTTTTTTTCTACCATGGTTGTTCCGAGCTATTTCGTTCTTGGGGGTCATTTTAGGTTGGATAGGTCCAACACAACGGAGTGTATAATAGAGCGCTTTCCGGGGAGGCGCCTGGATAGGATATCCAAGGGAAAGGAGACGATTCTTGTGACCTCTTTGTCTAAACACTAATTATTTTGGTACATTCCTGGATTGTGGCAGACATTGCTCCTGTGTGCGCACGTAGAGCTAGCTAATTGTAGGTAGGTAGGTCACTAGGACACTGGGATTGGGCCTAGCGGTATGTTCAGAGCTTATTACGACCGCTCGGCTGGCTTAAGAGTCACGGCCCACGAGCTGCTGAAGGTCACTGGACCGCAGATGTAGAATGTTCGCTGGTATCGATGAGATTCCACGATGTCGGTACGTCCTTGAAGAGGCAGGTTACATGCGTGGCGCTAGTCTATATCCATCCGCGAGCTTCTGCAGCCATTTCTTTGGTTTGTGGCTTGATAACCTTGTCGCCATCGCTTCCACGATTCTCCGGACGATCCCGAAGTTGCGAAGACCCATCGGGCCTTTGAAGTTCGACGAGGTCGATGACGCTGCTCGATGCGACAGTGGCTGTTGAGGTGCAAATCGAAATAAGCGCTCACGTGAGTGCCTTTGTTTGCTCAGGAGGTGCTTAGTCACTCTCATTACGCGCGACTTTGGTTATGTCATCGCTCACAGGCATTGCGCAGTGTTCGCCATTCCCGCACTCTTTTAACGGGGGGGTGTTGCAAGCCACCATCTTGAACACGCTTTTCCAGGATGTTGTCGTTTTTACTCAACATCCTTTTAGCCTCCAACGCGCAAGCTTCCATCCAAATGGCTCTCAGCGATGGCGCGAAACCAGCAATCCAGCGAGCAGATAGCATCCAGTTCGAAATGAAATCATCTGCAGATGTCTTTTCGCCAAAGGACATGCTGTCGATGCCCCGACCGGGACAAGGTGTCGCGAATCCTGATGGAGACCTCGTCATCGTGCCAGTTTCCCAGTATTCGTTTGAGACGAAAAAGTGAGCGTTTTCGCGGGGGGTGGGGCTCGCGAGCGCCAATTGTTGACCCAGTTTACACATTCACTTTCTCCAGGACGAACAAGACCATATACATATCGCCTCTTGACTCTACGATCGGCCCCATCGAGTTCCCTCTCGTTAACGGTGGCGAAGCATTCTGGCTCGACTCTCGCACGTTGGCCCATGTGGTCAACGAGAACATCTTCGCGGTCACGTTGGATTACAACGCGACGGCCTTCGCCTCCGGCTCTTCTTCCTTCGTTCGGGTTCCAAGATCCCCGTATCTCGTGGGCAGCTTCCCCATTGGAACCAGTCCGACCAATTTCAAGTTCACCGGAAGCAAGAAGGTCCACACTAGCCCCAACGAGAAGGACGACCTGCAGCACATTTTGGTCTTTTCGGCCAACGTCTACTCAGACTACGACTTGAACACTGTCAAAGAGCAGGACGAGAAATGGGAGAATAGAGGAAATAGCGCCTTGGTCTACGACGAATTGTTCGTTCGCCACTGGGATGAGTATGTCGGCGAGAAGAAGACCCGTCTCTTCTCCGTCGAGCTCAACTGGGAGGGTGGCGACTCGGGCGGATCGTGGAGACTCGGAACCGACTATTTCAAAGTCCTGGAACACACAGAACATGTGAGCGGCCATCCAGCTTGGGGTCCTTGATCGAGCTAACACCGAGTTTCTGTAACGTGCCTTCAGTACACTCCCGTCGAGCCATTCGGAGGCACCGACGATTTTGATGTCTCGCAGGAACATATCGTCTACACAGCAAAAGACCCAAGCGTCTCCGGTGCTACTCATACTCGCCAGAATGTGCGTCATTCACAGTTACTTCCATCGTCGCTGCGCCTTACAACCAACCGTTGATTTTTCAGGTCTACATTGTTCCTCTCAAAGGTGGCCTAGTACCTAGAGAATTGACCACTGGTCACCAAGGAGCTACGCACTCACCGGTCTTCTCACCCGACGGTCGATGGATCGCTTGGGCCGAGATGGCGGAGGATGGCTACGAGAGCGATCGTGCTGTTCTCGTCCTCTATGACCTTAAGAGCAATAAGCGCTGGTATTTGACTCAAGACTGGGATCGATCTGTGCAGAGCATCGAAGTAAGTCGCCAGTTCAATGTTGGACCGCTTCCTCGAGATTCACCTGTTGACCGTTTTCAGTTCGCCAATGACGGGGAAAGCTCAAATCCGACCATATTCGTCACTGCGTCGGAGCACGCATACGTCAAAGTCTTCTCATTCACCGTTCCCGATTTCGTCACTTCGGAGACTATCAGCAAACCAAAGACTCCCAAGTTCCCCAAGCCCACAGCCATCACTCACTCGGGTAGTGTCCACGGATTGCAAGCCTTACACAATGGGAAGCTCGTCTTCGGCCGGAGCAGCTATACTGGTCCCAACAACGTCTATTTGGCGTCCGGTGCCTCTAAAGCGGACGACCACATCAACTTCACCCGGGTCGAGCGAATCACTCAGTTCGGGGTGAAGGAGTTGAAAGGGAAAGCGTTGGACCATGGCGAACAATTCTGGTTCAAGGGAGCGGAAAAGGGTCGAGAGGTGCAAGGTTGGGTGTTCAAACCTCATGGCTACGGGAATTCCGGCGATGTGGCAGAGAATGACGCTGAGGGGACAAAGGACAATAGTGATAAGAAAGAGAAGAAGTGGCCAGCTGTATTCTTCATCCATGGCGGTCCACAAGGCGCCTGGGAGGACGGGTGGAGCACACGCTGGAATCCCAACGTTTTCGCCCAACAAGGATACTTTGTCATCGCTGTCAACCCAACCGGCAGTACCGGGTTCGGACAGGGTAAGGCCTCATGTCTTTATAGTCCGTTATGAGCATGAGCACTGACATCGGCGATTTGGGGGATTTCCGACGTTCATTCTTTGTAGACTTCACGGATGGTATTACGAAAGACTGGGGAGGAAAGCCGTTCGTCGACCTTCTACACGGTTGGAAGTATGCGCTGAAGCACTATCCGGTAAGTTCGGTAACCCCTTGTCAGCTATTACGTCCGATGTTGCCACCATGCCAAGGGGTGTGGCGTTCTTTTTTACCTCCATTTCGAAAGATATCGGACATCGAGAACTGACGATCCCCCATTTTCTCATGTACCCCTTTTACCCTGTCAATCGGCCCTCGGATGGCGTGCCTGGTGCGGCTAGATCGATGAGCATAGAGCGGTCGCGGCAGGAGCTTCGTGGGGAGGGTTCGCAATAAAGTAAGTTTCGGTATCGTGGTCCACTCTTTCTCCTTTCCTGCCCCCTGGCGGTGGGAAGGTTGTCCACAGACGTACCTACAGCTGACGTCCTCCACCTGTTCCCCTTGTGCTGCGTCGCTTCATTCTTCGACTGCCTCACCTCGGTTATCTTGTCCGTTATCGCCTCCAAGTTGGATCCAAGGACACCCCGACTATGGATTTGGATTTAAAGCTTTATTCTGTCACGATGGTGTACGTATGATCTCAACTCGGCTTTCCCAGTTGCCGGATCTGCTCTCTTTTTCCCTCATGTGAATTTCCCGCCGGTACGCTCGCTGATTTGCTGACCGCTTGTTCCCACCCTTCGGAACCGTTCAGATTTTTGATACGAGGAACGGTGGATATACGACGGACGAGCTGTGAGTTGGAAAAGCTGTTGTTGAACAATGTCGCCTTTTGCAGAAAGCCGCTAAACTCGCTTCCCGTTGATCTCGCTAGCTACTTTTGGGATCATGACTTTGGAGGGCTGCCCTGGTCCAAGAAAGCCAAAGAGACTGGTGAAAAGTGAGTGCCCGTTGCATCTTCGAGGTTGTTCATACCCTATCGGCTCCATCAACGTCCGTCGGTACCGAGCCTGAGGCTTGGCTTCTTTTTTGGACCTTGCCGCCGGCAACCCTGCCACCGATCTTTTCCTTTTTCGGTGACCGTCCCGTAGCGAGCATTGTTCTGCTGTGCGCCCTCTGGCGGCACTGTCTATTTCCGCTTTTTGATAGGAGAGATTGTATGAGTGGCTTCGATCTGACTTTTTGGCTCCTCGGCACTTTTCCAAATGCAGGTTTAACCCGTCGCAACATGTCGACAAGTGGTCTACTCCTCAGTTGATTGTTCATGGCGGTAAGGACTATCGGCTAGCCGAGACGGAAGGTCTAGCCGCTTTCAACGCCTTGCAGCAGTACGTATTTGGGGGACCTCCGTTATCGAGGACGCGGTCGAGATTTCCGAGGGCGGAACGCTAATCTTATCCCTTTTCGTTTGCAATTAGGCGTGGAGTCCCAAGTCGCCTTGTTCTCTTCCCAGATGAGAATCATTGGGTCCTCAAGCCGGCCAATAGGTTCGCTTCCCCCGTTTCCTGCCCCTTCACCATCGATGAAAGACGCTGAACGACCTCGTTTTCTCGCTCTCCCACAGTTACAAATGGCATTATGAGGTCTTCCGCTGGTTCGACCAATTCGTCGGAAAAGATGCGGAATGAGGCGAGTCTCAATAGCAGAAGTGTAATTTTCCCTCTTGCCTTCTTTTCGTCTTCGACGTGCGTGTGTCCCCATATTTCAAAAATGTATAATGTTTGTCCCGCACGCACGGCTCCATCCTCTCGGGGCACCATCCGAGGGAAGTTTCAAGCGGCGTTTTTTTGAATTTTGCATTTAGAGTGGGAGATATGCTCGCACGAAATCTGTTGTGTGGGGTTCTTGGGTCTTTGCGAGAAAGACGGAGAACAATGTGCATGAGGTTGGGTTCCGCTGTGACGGGTTGCTCGTTATATCTATTGTTCCGTGCAAGGTCTCGCCCAATTATGAAAGAGACTTCTCCCGCGTTGAAAAAAAAAATGATGATGAGAAGAAGGCGGAGAGGATTTTAGCTTGCATCAGGAGAACAAGGCGCAGACCTAGAAAGGAGCACATGGGACCTGTTGTGGATCATTTATCGGCAGGATTTTCTGCTAGACAAAAAAGTGGTTATGGCGAAACAACGCCCAAAAGATGTGATCGGGGACTTTCTGGGGCCCAGAAGGGAAAAATTTGGGTCGGAGCGCTCAGTGTTCGGGCAGGGTTGAGGGCGGAGGCGAATTCGACTTCCTGTGCAGGGTTAGTCGGGACAACCGTGGACGCGGTCACCGTGAGTCAAATTGCTAGCTACTGTGAAATATCGCAAGTCGCTCATCACCTGCTCGGGAATGACTGCTACCGATATTGCAAGTCACTCGTTGGCAGGGGCGGTACCATGGCGAAACGGAGGCGTCATGTCTCGGGAGTTGCGGGTGACTGTGACGTGACCGTCATCTGGGGCCACGTGGAAATTGGGAACGGGCGGAGATCTCCGGGGGTCTGGTCAGACAAAAAAAACCCGGTGGGGGCAAAGAAGCCAAAAAAAAAAAGAAATTCGTGAGAACCTTGTGCCAGCGAGACGGTCCCGGAAGTCTCTCGATCTCTAGCTAGCTTCCCCAATGCCGTGCCTCCACCGCCGACATATGTACCTGTACGTCGTTACTGTTCTGTTTTTGCAAAAGATTGATTGGGGGTGCGAGGCCTGTGTGTGAGCAATTCGACGGAAATCCGCCTGCGCTACACCAACCGCACCTCGGCCAATTATCAAGTGACTTGCGTTGCTGATGGCATGTCCTGGTCCTCGCGAGCGCTCCTCCTCCGGGGCCGAGCGGTGATTGGTGGATCACATTTTTCGTCCAGGCTATTCGTTAGTCGGGGGCGCAGATTGAACGGGGCCAGCGGTGAGATACACCAGGGTCCGGTTTGTTTTGACGCCCATAACCCCCCGACTCACAGATGCGCCGCCTTTCCCGCCCCAGACAGATGAATAACCATAGCAAGCCTAATTCCATATTTCCCTAAGGGCGCACTCCCGACGGCCACGTCTATAAAGTCAAAGGGCCGCCCAAGCAAATCGCCTCGGTCGATCCATCCCCCCGTCCCCTCTTCCCTCCTCCCTGTCCTCGTTTTCTCCCACTGCACTACTTGCCACGAATCTTACTTTCAGCTTCCTTGCATGCTCTTTTCACGCATCTCCTCGTGACGATTTCCCCATCCCCCCAAATCCACCCCTATAAAACGAAACCATACCAGATTCTACACAGACGTCCACATTCGTGCCGTTCCTGTCCACTATAACCCAGTCGAGGCAATTCCCATCCCATCCGTCCAGCCTCGCTCACGATAAAACCTCACCCTCTCTTCACCAAACGAACCCACCGTCCCTCGATCAATATCTCTCCCACCTCCAACCCTTCACGCAATAAATCATCAGCCACCAATGTTCGACGTATTAGGCTTTGTTCACAACTATTTCCGGGAATCCGCACTACCGTCGGCGCTTACCCGGTCCCCGTGGACGCCACATCGCCTGAACTCCCATAAAAGCCGGTGCCCCGACTGCTCCTGCGTCACCAACCGAGAACACTCCCCCTTAATGCATATCCCACCAGAGCTCATCCTCTACATCGCTCTCTTCGTCCCCAAGCGGTACGAACCGCGACGAAATCAAGACGACCACACCGCAACGCTCGCAAAGTCTGATCTGACGGCGCTAGCGACAGTGAGCAAGTCACTCAGGCAGGTGCTCTTGCCCATCCTCTTCGCCGATGTCAACGCGCATTCCTCGTCAAGGTGAGTTCTCATGCGCCCGGTCCTGTCTCTCGATAATCCGCTGGCAACGGGGGATGGGACCATCGCAGCTTTGTGGCTTGCCAGAACAGAATACTAATATGAGGCACTGTCTCCTTCCCCTTTCTGCCCATTATTATTTTTTCTATCACGGTTGCTTGTTTCGGTGGCTTCTCCACGCGTCTCAACTCCGCGTAGATTGACAGCCTTATCGAGGGCCCCAGATCACATTCTCGGACTAGTCCGAACTTTCACGGTTCAACTCGACTTGGACTTCTACGAGACGTGGATCTGGTCGCTCGACCACAAAGCGGGCCGGTCATCATCATCTTCGGCAGCAGCAGCAGCGGCTGGGAAAATCAATCCCTCGGCCCAAGCTTTTAACTCACCGGCGTCCTCTTCATCCAGTGCTAGCCCGAAGAGGTTACAATCAGGCCCCGGTGCGACGACGAATCACCAACACGCGCGGAGCCGCTCCACGTCCGACCCTGTCTATGCATTAGCCTCAATCCTCGTCCGCACCGCTCCAACACTGCGAACGTTCCGTTTCGTCATGCATTCCAGGCCGACATCGTCTGGCAGCGCTTGGAGCCAGTTCCCTCGGCCGGGCATGGCAGGCATCCCCTTTGCGGGCGATGTCGTCGCTGCGATGGAGTCGTTCATCCTCGCTACCAACACGACGACCATCCCGGCCGGATCGGACACCACGAACGGCCTATGTTTCCCCGAATTGAGGAACTTGAACCTCGATGGAACCGCGGACATACAGCCGTTTTTGGCCTTGACGCCCAATTTGACGTCGCTGAGGTTGAGGATCCCGGAAGGTTTCAATGCGGTAGATTGCGGCAGGATCATCCATTCACTCCCGCTGGTACCGAACCTTCGTCAATTGGAGATGTGGGTTTGGGAACTCGCCGCCGCGCAGGCCGGCCTTAAATCGACCGCAAGCGCCAACGACAACACCACCACGCCCTCGCAAACCACCCCCAACCAAACGGAAGTCGACTCGACTCAATTGATCCAACGCGAACGAGTCCGCTTGCTCGGTCTCATCGGCCAAGCTTGCCCTAACCTCGAATGGCTTGGATTCCAAACGAGGAGCTTCGACTACGCCGATGGCGGGATGGGTCTGCGCGTTGTTGGCGAGAAGGGGTTCGACTGGAAGGTGAGCACAACCTCCATTCCTCACCTTCCACCATCATCCTCCCCCTACCCACGTCAATCCGTTCCTTCTTCAGCCAGCACCGTTACTATTCTCGTATCGTCTCCCTTCTCGCGGTCGCACGCGCAGCCTGTACTTATTTCTGTTTAACGTGTTTTCTCTTCGCCCCCCTTCCCGTTCCGTTCCGCTTCCTCTCTTATTCCTCGTCGATTTATTCCGGATCTGCATGTTTGTTAACTTCTTTGGATTATCTTATTATCTATAGGATTTCGTTCCGGCTCTAGCCCACTTCCATGCGTTGAGGGAGCTGCATCTCCCTGGCACGTTGCACTCGAAGGATGAAAGCTACGCGCTGGCTCTGAACTTGAAGTCAGCTGCAGAAGGCGCCAATTTGATTCAAAGCAATTCCTCGACCGTTCAACCTACGCCCGTTCTCGCTTCCTCAAGCCAACCTTCCGCTTCGACTTCCGTTTTAACTTCCCTCGAGAGAATCGAAACACGCGAACGCGAAACTTCCGACCTCCTCTTCCGCTCCTCCCCGGGTCACCTCGACCGAATAAGCTGGGTCCGAGCCGAAGGTTTAGTCGGAGTCGAGTACGTCCTTTCCGACGATGCTTCCGAAGTCCAAAAGACCCCCGTGGCATCCACGCTGGCATACGCTACTCGGGAGTACAAGAGTCGCTTGTTCGACCCGGAGTGGTGGGACGAAGAGACCCAGCTGCTCTGGGACGACGATGAAGACGAACATCATTACACCTACGACGATTCGGAGGGCATGGGACTCCCGTGGAGGAGGCAGCGGGAGAACCAAGCGACCAATGCAGCTTCGTTGACTTCTCAGCTGAGGGACTTGGGAGCAGGCGCGGCGATGGTTTACCGGGCGATGTTCCCTCCTTCAAATCGGCCCGGCCAGTTTCGCCCGGTAAGCAAGAATACCAGACATCGCAGAACGTCACCGACGTCGCCTTCTAGAAGGGGCCCATCATCGCCCAGAACGTCGGCAGCAGCAGCAAGTTTTCGTAACGCAGGATTCGACCCCCACTTCTACGACCGGCTCGCAGCTGGAGGAAGTGGTTCCCCCTCATCCGCTCTAAGCGGGTGGCTCGTTTACGGGATCGACGCGGAGACGATGGCTCTCTTTGGTGTTGAGGCTGTTGTCTATACGGTCTTTTTCAGCACCCTCGCTGTTGCAAGTTGGCGCACCTCCATGGCCATCATCGCTTACTCCGCGTCACAGATCCAAGTTTGACACCCTCACTCCACTCCGTCCATTCATTACCGATACCCAAACTTTTAAACACACCTAGCACGACTCCATATGTCACGACACACCCTCACGATTCTCGCTTCACGACTTTTCACCCCATCCTGAACCTATTCACCGATCCATCGACCAAACCTTCTTGTAGCCTATCTCTCACACTCTCCCCTTCCCTGCATTTCAACTTTCTTTCTTCCATTTCCCCCTGTGTAGCTTCCGTTTGATCACCTCCCCCTCGAGTCGACCTCACATCCTCTTTAACCCCAACGTACATCTTCGCATTCGGACTTTTGCTTCTCCACCATCCCTCCATGTACATGATCACTCCCCCTCGAATTCTTTCTTCCTGCCTCTTGCTGAGGCAATTCGGACTTGTATCTTTTTTTCTCCGTCTTCTAGCGCCTTTGTTGCCCAGTCGACCAATTTTCCACTTTGGCAATGATCCGCCCCACTTCCCTTCTTTACCCCCAGACACCTCTATGATAAACCTTCATCTAATGACTTCCCTACCTTCTACTCGGTTCTTCCCACCACTTCCTGCCCAATTCATGTAGCTACCTATCTAGCACTAGGACCTTCATGTCGTTTTCGGCTTGTAGACACCCGCTCCAATTGAATTGTAAGAAATTTCGAACAACGTCGGATCGCCGCACATGTCTCGGTGAAGTTGATCAGGCCTTCTTGATGCAAATTGCAAAAAGATTTGCAAGGGGGGGCCCTCTCATTATGCGACAATCGAAACCGCCCTGTATTTAGAGGCTTTTGTTCCAGGTCTGGTGGGAGAAAGTATATCAAACGTAAGCCCCCCCCGCCTGAAACCCAACTAGGCGGAGTGTAGTAACATGAGCGAAAAATGGACAACCACAGGAGGAAAAAAAATTTGGAGAACAAAAGCGATTCTCACTGTTAGCGAAAGGGGTTAGTCCCTAAACACCCACGGAGGTACGTAGGTTGACGGCCCGTTGTATAAGGGGAAAGCCAGACGACTCGGACCTTCCCGTCGCTCGCGCTCGGAGCGTCATCCGGACCGCAAGATCTCCTTTGGGAACGCAACAACCCCACAGATGACGATCAACTTCGGTCTCGAGACCTTTCTCGTTGCTTCAAGTGGAACTTCCTTAGCGCGCTAGCCTCGTCAAGTAAAAAGCCTTCACTTGAACAGCCGCTCTGGACACGAGGAGAGCCTCCCATCAAGTAGCCCCAGCCACATATTATATTACCTTATATGTTCTTTCTGGTCGGATGATCCGTTCGAGAGTGAAGGCGATCACTTCCATCCCTGGCGGCCTTTTCGTCAGGTGCTGAGCGTGGGCTGGGTACGATAGTCTTGCGTAGGGACAGAACATGCGGTCTCCGATCTGCGTTTGCTTCCCCATAGGACACATAGAGGCTTATCCGACCGAATGGCCAAGGTGCTAGGAGGGTAAGAGTGGAGAAGCTAAGCAGGGTGCTTGCATATGACCGTTCAAAGGCCCGGAGTGACTGGAAGCTAGCATATGTATCCCGATCAACCAAGCTTGCATTGTCTTCGCATCTTAATTATTAGAGACTCGTATATGGACACTAGGGATCGGCAAACCCCAACAGAAAGTCATCGATCGAAGGGCTGCACGATGAAAGACCGCCGTAAGTGGATGAGTTGCTGGCTGACGTGTTGAGCATCATTGTGACCCAATCGTTAGGCATGACGGACCCGAGACAGCTCCCCGGAGTTGTGAGCTGCTTTATTGCAGGGAAGCTGTGCGTGTCCAAACCGTTGTATCACTCCATGTGTAACGTCCAATGCAGATGAAAGGGCAACTCATTTCGGTAGCACTTTAGCATTTCGCAAAGCGGATGAGTATACACAGGTTTTGTGACAACGTAGTATCACCTGAGGTAGCATAACGGGTGCCGAGAGATGTGGCGGGGGTGAGGCGAATCATGGCGCGCTTGGGCTGCGCCGTATTCTGAACAGCCAAAGCGATATTTAGTTGCACCTCCTGTATTGGCGAGCATGGCGACAATCGCCGCCACCAGATAACCGGTCCTTGTATCTGGAATAATTGCAATAACCTTAAGACCAGACGTTCGACCATGGCTGAGACGAGCGGGAGCAGCAGTGCATCGAAAGCGTGATTTGTCAGTTTCACCATTCACACGCTCATGTACCTATTTACCTCATAATGACAAATAGCGGCGAATCCCGTATTCTTCACGTCCTTACCTTCGCGAATTGACTTGGCCAAACCGCAAGCTCAACACATGGCAAGTGTGGAAACTTTCAGAAACTCCACGAATACTGCTACTATCTCCACTTCCCACCCGCTCTCAACCAAATGATACCCTCCTCTAAAACGTCCGCCTCGGCCCCAATGCACGTCGTAGGCAGCGACACCGATATCCTCGTGGCGTTCGAGAAAACCTATGCCAAACTTCCCCGTCCAATGACGTACGAGGTAAAAGGACCAGAATTTTTCTTGAACTGAGCCGCCACAGGCTGAACTCTATGTTGTTCATTGCAGGAAGCTCGCTATATGGTCCGTGCTTTCTTCCCAGGTGCAGACCCCGATCAAGTGGCGTTCTCAGCAAGGCTGGAGGCACCAGGGGGAGAACGTCAAGACATAGTCCTTGACCGGGACCTTTGGGCAGACTTTGCTCCCACGATTGCCTCCCTCCGAGTAGAGGCACTCAACTCGCCCGGAGGCTCAAACCGTAGCGGACCAAGCAGACAACACCGTCGCACTGCGTCCCAACCAATCCCACTGAACAGCCCACTTTCCGACGCCCACCCCAGTTTACACGATCCCCAACCGACTGAGCCCATCACCATCACCATCAAGCATGGTCACTTCCAAAAAGCGTACTCGGCCAATCCGACCGTAGAGCTCTCAGGCTTATTTACGCACTTCGCTGGTGCCAGAAACGTCGGAATGGACCAACTTCTCTTCTACTGGCGCGGACGGAGGGTAGAACCCAAGCAGAGTCCTCACGACTTGGGCATGGATGCTAGTCCATCAGCCGCTTTGACTGCTCTGGACATGCCCTTCCCCATCCCAAATCAATTCAACGGAAGTCTGAGCCGAAGCAGCAGCGTCCGAGCCTCGCGAAGAAACACCGTTCTCAGCTCGGCCTCCAAGTCTTCATCGGTCCCTTCATCCCCTCGATCTCAAACACGAGGCGACTACGTCTCGCTTCGGTACATGAACGTCGACAGCGAAGGCGATGCCACCCAAAACTTTTCCGTCCTTAGATCGGAACCACTGCATGAAGCTGTAGTCAGGATCTTTAGCTTGGATCCTGACGTGGCGCTTTATGTCGGTGGAGAGGAAACAATTGGCATGGACGATACCGCAATCTCTCTGCAGCTACGACAAGGAACCATCATCACGGACCACCGCATACGAAGGGTTCGCAAGCCAGTCATATACCTCTTCCCTCCTGAGCCAATGGAAGCCAAGGTCAATTTGTCACTGGCGCCAGAGTGGCAGTTCGACATTCTGTATCCTAATGCTCCCATAGAAGAGAGTTGGAAAGGAACTTCCATCGATGGCAGACCCCATCATTCAGTTTCCTGGACGGTTGACGCGGAGCCAAACGGGAATTTGTGGGACAAAGAATCGAATACCAAAGTGTCCTACTTGTTCTGGGAAGCTAAGTGAGTTATACAAACCCAATTGCCAGTTCTCTTCTACTGAGACTGAACCGTCGAATCTGTTTCCCAGACCTAGCCCAACGTGGTCTCGCTTCGGATCTCCTCGAACACCTTCGGCATTCTCTCCGTTGAACAGTGTTTGCCATCCTGAAAACTCGGTTCTCCTTTTCGCCGAAGAAAGCGCATCATATCTCGACAGAGCACTCCGTGCTATGGGGTTACACACTGAAGCTGTCACTTCCTTCATAACGTAAGATTCACCTACGCTCGATTGGATTCCAGAGCGAGACTCGATTCATATTTCTCCTCCTCGCCCGCCTTCTAGCTATTGGCTTCCCTGCTTCGTGAAACATACATACATCGCCCTTCGATTCGTCCCTCAAATTGGCTTTGAAGAAGCTGCCCCATTGGAAGTCGAACCGACGCCAGACGTTGTCACGCGTATCTTCATGCTGTTCCAACCAGTAATGGTCGCGCAGCTTGACGAGTGGACCCAGGCTTCTGATCGTGCCGTGAAGGATCCATCATTCTGGCGGGAGGTTGTTGGAATCGACATCGAGAAACAAAAGGACCCAAGCTTGTTCCGAGTGGTGGAGTGGGGTGGAATGGAAGCTGTCGCCTTCTGATTTTGTTTTTAGGTTTTGGGTATCAGCCAATCTCATTCTGGGTGTCGCATTTTGAGAACCCAATCATGGCAAGTGCACATTTGAACCTCATTTCATTTTTCTCCGTATCGCACATAAAATCCAGAGGTTTCATACATTGCTACAAACATTAGAACGGGTAGTAGAGATGTGTTTACTAATAATACAGTCGAGATTAGGAATGAGCACTTCTATCAGACTACGTTAAATGCACTAGTTGACAAGTGGGCGAATTCAAGTGCTTTTGATCAATCGAATGTTGGAGCATACTTGCTGGTCCTTCTGACCCTCGGTCCAAACTTGAATAGCACGAATGGGATAGGAACCATGATCAGGGCTATGAACCCGAGCAAGGTTGAAGCCCATCTTGGGTTCAATTTGTTATACATTTGAGTTGCGAATAGTGGGAACCCAGCTCCAAAGGCGCTTCGGACAACCGTGTTGGAAGCGAGAGCGGATGCGGACACCATCAGGTAAGCATCGATGATGTAGTTGAATAGGGAGAGCTGTCAGCAACGCGGCGGTCAGTGCGATGTATGTTTTAAGGATACTATGGACGATACTTACGAAAATGAAAATGACACTGCATCCCACGAAGAGCCCACTTAGCATGGGAGCCCACAAGCTAATCCTGGGATAACTTGTCCACCCGAACCAGAAGAAGACGATCACAAACATAGGAGCACCGAGGAAAGCGGGTTTGAGTCTTTGCTCTGGAGGCACCATCCTCGGGGCGTGTATGGGAATGAGTTTCTCGTAGCGTGGATTGAAATAGAGAATGTACTACAGCATGGTAAAGTTCGTTAGAACGTCGATGGAATATGACCGGGGTCAGACTTACAATGACCACGCCAAGGATACCACCGAGGAAGATTGGTAGGAACATCAAGCCCGATTCACCAGCATTGAGATGATGTCCTTCCGTAAAGACGATAGGGTAGGATTCGAATAGGAGATAGATGCACCCATAGACGAACTACGATCAAGGAAAGTTAGCCAACGAAGATTTCCGAGCAGATCCGTCACCTACACTCATATAAAGTGTAATCGCCATGAGCATTGGCTCCCGAATCAGCATCGTGAAAGGTCTAGCAAGCACATTCTCTAGGCGTTGCTTCCAGTGCAAATCCTCGGCTTCTAACTCGGAGATGTACTTGTCGTTCCCAGTCTCCTTCCGTTTCCTGATGGCTTTCCTCTTGTGAATGGCGGGAGCGTAGGTTTCGGGCATGGTGAAAAGGATAACGCAGAAACAGAATCCGGCAAACATAGTCAAGACCCAGAACAGCCATCGCCAGCTTGCTCCTCCGACGGATATGTATCCGCTGACGACAGGCCCCAGGGCTGGACCGGCGAAAGGCGCGAGGGTGAAGAAAGCCAATGCCTTCCCTCTAACGTCCGCATCCCAGATGTCAGCTAGGATTGCTCCGGATGCGGTCAAGGGAGCAGCAGCGAAGGTACCACCCAAGAATCGGAAGATGAGGACCTGGGCGGTGGTTTTTGCCAGAGCCGACCCGACTTGGAAACCGGTGTAGATAAAGAAGGCGACCAACAGGATAGGCTTGCGACCGTATTGTTCAGAGAGTGGACCCCATACGAGTGGACCACAGCAGTAGCCAACCACGAAGAGGCTGATAGTGAGCACGGCGAGTTCGTGTCCGAGGTGGAATTCTTGGATGAGTTGAGGGAGGACACCCGAGGGCGAAGAGGACGCGAATGTGGCGTTTAGGATCAGAAGTCCTGATGCCATCGTGAGGTACCATCGGAATGCCCTTGACCAATTCTGATAGTACAAGGATTAGCTCCTATTTCTGGACCCGAGAGTGGTGAAGGGGGGGGGGGCACAGACGTACCTTTGGATTCTCAGGATCATCGGGACCATCCCATTTAACAAGATACTGGCTCCTTTCTGTCTTTTCGTCTAATTTTGGTTCCCCAGGAGCGTCCACCTCGTCTGGTGAGCCAGGTGTGTCGACAACAGTTTGGTCGTCTGCGACGCTGTCTCTGGGGTGTTCGGACCCCTCTGACGTCATAGCGGGTGATCGGATGCTCGACGGTGTCCGAGGCGGTTCCTCGATATTTCGTTGCTGTTTCTCGAGGTCGACTCTGTTAGCCATGACTGGGGTAATATGGACGGATTCAATGAAGTGTGAGCGGGGCTGCCAGAGAGAGGCGTTATGACAGTCATCAGGATGAGGTTGCCTTCCGTTTTATGTGGGACTGGGGATGGTGGAGGTTGAGATAATATTGGAGGCGTGTGAGAAGAGTAGTAAGGCTTTTCTATGCCGGCGGCCGCTGATGCGAACATCGGGCATAAACAGCTCCAACATGGGTGAGACCGTGGCTCCAGCAGCAGGTGGCACTCTCATCTTTGATGCCTACTGACTAAGTAACTTTGCTATTAATAAAGAACCTATGGTTCATAGATGCTTACTGATAAGCTCCAGTTTGGGATTGGTCGCCAAGAGGTCACCGTGGACACGCCACAACTCATTCAGATTGGGGAGCTCTAACCGTGCCAAACCCCTCCAGATACGATAAGAGAAATTACAATCCAACGTTCCTTCGAGACTCCAGCCGAGAACTCAGAGTGGCCGATGCCATAGTCGAATGGGATGGCCCGGCGGGATAACTCAACCGTCTTATTAAAGCATGCTGCGCCGGAAGATGCCTGAGATAGAGATTAGGAGGTTGGCCAATTGGGTAGCAAATCATAGCTGAATTCATAACTTGCAGAGTACTCCATTCGTACAAGGATTGAAGAATGGTCGCTTGGTCTTCAGTCGATGATTACCGTCAGGGTCCCTCCTCTGCCGCGCGGCACGGCACACCCGCCCGGAATCATCGCCGGTAAATACCCGAGTTTCCTAATCAGACCGTGTGAACAGACATGAAGGGTACCTGGCATCACCGAACCCTAAGCAGGACCGGACGGGAAACGACGACAATCAAAGACAATCCTTCGACAACATGTTCGAAACTCTTATACCTGGTTCTTTTCCGTTTGAACCCTCTCCGCCGGCGCCATTCTCATACCACCGGTCTCTTGAGATTTTTACATAACCGAAATGACCGAACACGCCTCTTGATTCAGCCCTATATATAAAGAGTCCTTGATGCTTTGCTAACGCAATCTGAACCTTCCACCGTCTCGCTCTGCCCTCGCAAACGCCCCTAGCACTGGTCTAACGCGTTCAGACGCAAGACCCACGATTATGACTTCACGACCAAACGCAACTCTAAACAATCTTGACCTTGAAAAAGGCAACACAGGACCAATAGATCCTTTCCCCCGGGTGAACACCATCGAAACTCCACCGCCCACTTCAGGCCATGCCAGCGCTGCAGACGATAGGACGATTGTTGATGATGACATGAAGGACGAAGTTGATGCACCTGGAGAGCCCAAGCTGAGCGAAAAAGTCGAACAAAGTCCATACCTTGTGCGATGGGATGGACCTGACGATCCGGAAAACCCAAAGGTACTACTCGTCTCATTTTTTTTCTTAATTTTTCCGGTCTACTACTAACGTCGAAAATTTTACGTAGAATTGGTCGAGGCTCTACCGGTGGCTCTTGACGATGGCGTCGAGTCTTCTGGTTCTCAACGCCTCCTTCGCCTCCTCCGCTCCCACAGGGGTCCTGGATCAGCTCATCGAGCGTTTCAGCCTCAGCCGAGTTATCGCCATCCTTACAATTTCCCTGTTTATAGTCGGCTACTGCGTGGGCCCTTTGGTCTGGGGCCCTCTCTCCGAACAGTATGGAAGGAGACCAATTTTGCTTGCTGGCTTCTTTGGGTATACCGCATTTCAAGTCGGTTGCGCAGTAGCTGAAACGAAGGAGCAGGTGCTCGTCTTTCGGTTCTTGGGAGGAACTTTCGCGGCGTCTCCCATGACAGTCGCTCCAGCCGTCCTCGCAGATATTTGGGACGCGGATACTCGGGGCAAGGCGATAGCGTTCTTCACGTTGGCGCCCTTTGCCGGGCCGGCACTCGGCCCAATCGCTAGCGGCTACATCGACGTTGGTGGTGCCAGTTGGAGATGGTTGTTCGGCGTCTTGGCCATTTTCGCTGGGTTCTGCTTCTTCTTAATCTTCTTTGCAATGCCGGAGACGTATGGACCTGTCATCCAAACCAGCAAGGCTGCACGAAAGCGCAAGGAAACGAACGACAACCAGTGGTTCTCGGAGTTGGAAACCGAGGATATTGCGTTCGTCGCGAGACTCGAGCGAGTGTTGGCTCGGCCTTTCAAGATTATGGCACTCGAACCCATGCTGTTGGCGATTACCTTGTACATGAGCGTGAGTAAGAGCTACATGAGTGTTTGCGTTGAACTGAGGTTTGGCTAATATGTTTTTTTTGATATTCTTTCTAATAGTTTGTATACGGATGCATGTACCTCCTCTTTGAGGCCTACCCCGTTGTTTTCACGATCGGTCACCACTTGAACAACGGGGAGTTAGGTTTAACGTTCTTGCCGCTATTCATTGGAGGCACAGCGGGTTGCCTTTGTGTAAGTTCTTCCGGCTTGTCGCATCGTTCGGTTTGTCTGAATGTTATGGCCTTCCGAACCGCAGTACATCTACTATTTTGCACCAATGTACAAAGCCAAGATACCTCAATACGCTCCAAAGACGGTACCTCCAGAAGAACGCCTCTTGCCTTCCATGTATGCAGCGCCACTGTTTGCAATTAGTTTCTTCTGGTTCGGGTGGACGAGTTTCCCTAGTATCAGCCTCTGGGCGCCGCTCATGGCTGGGTTGGTCATGGGATTCAGCATCGTGCTTATCTTCGTGAGTACCCTAACTGCGAGCCATTTCTTCGAGAGTCAGTTTGGCTCACGTATAATGAATCACAGCTGGGGTTATTCAACTACCTCGTCGACGCGTACCTCATTGTCGCAGCTTCAGCTATCGCTTCAAGCACCGTTGTTCGTAGCACCTTTGGAGCCGGGTTCCCTCTGTTTGCAACCAACATGTACGAGAAGCTTAACCCAAGATGGGCTTCAACACTTCTTGGATGCATTTCGTTGTTGATGATTCCGATACCATTCGGTCTTTATCGGTACGGCCCATGGATTCGACGAACGAGTAAATATGCTCCGACGTTCGATTAGGTTTTGTATGATGTCAGGTGCGAGCGACGGCCCTGTTCCGCTTTACGATGGGAATGTATATTGTATCATGGTATATAATCTCGGTGATTTCGTTTACGAAGGTCGAGTGATGTTCTAAGCAACAACAGTCTCCCGTTAAAACCGTTACCGCTTTATCTGAGTGTCTTCCTTTTCTCTTCTCGGCTACGTGGCTTCTGGCATGTTTATCGACTTGTCAGCAGTCTTCTTAGCTCTCCTGCAGCTTAGGCTGTGATATGCACCCAAATCGGCGTTCCTGGACGCTGTGCGATTTGTTCAACACCCGCAATCCACTGTGCAACGTTACGCGACGATCATTCCTCCAGAATCATGGTATCTTGGGGTGTTTGAAGTCTGTATTAGTTAACTTCCTTTGCGGCTGGGGGGCGTTTTCAAACTCCGCTTCGTTTGTTGTTCGACGCCGGTCTGGTCAGACAACTTCATCAACGTCTACAACCGACTTTTCCTGCCATGCCCGCCAACTCTACGGACTCAACGAAGGACGACATGGACCGTATCGTGATTCGATATGGATCTACGCGACGTCTGCTGCCGCGACCCAAATCCTACGAGGTAGCAGAGTTTTTGTTGAAGCTCTCGACCATTAACTGATCCACCTCCTACAGGATGCGATCAAAACTGCAACGGAACATTTCTCGTGCAATGGCACTCCAACATTCCTTGCCCGGCTCAAAGCGCCGGGACAGCAGGCCTTCGGCGCGGAGCAAAACGTGACGAAAGCGAATTGGGCAACCGTCGCTCCTCAAATCTCCATTCTGCTCCTCCGCCAGGCTCCCCCGCCAGAGGTTAACAAGAAAATGGCACCGATCCCCTCCGCGAAGCCAACGAAACCCTACAAGCTTGATCCTGCGATCTCGGCCAAATCTCAGTTGGTCGGCAGGAAGGTCGAGCAGCCCAAAGTCTTCGTAGGCATCAAATATGGCAAGACGTTGAAAAAGCGCTTCAGCATTCGGCCTTACAAGCCTCTCGAAATAATTTTTAACGAGTTTGCTGGGCTAGTCGGGGAGGATCGAGACGTTCTGCGTTTCTACTTCGAGGGCAATCGACTAGATGATCGTGCAACAATCAATTCCGTCCATCCTGGATTCGACCCAAGCGGAACAGTGTCAATCACGGCTGCAAAGATTCTTGATATCATCCTCCGGGAAGGGCAGGTGTCTAAGTACTTTTCTTTTACGTCTAATAAGAGCCTTCGCGTTCTGGAGAAGGGCTGGGCCAAGACGCAGGGGGTCCAGATTGGCGAGTTCGCGCTC
>KN823115.1:0-21074 GCA_000827465.1 Tulasnella calospora MUT 4182
TTGCTGAAGGAAGCGTCTAGCGCTCCTGATACCGTTCCTGATGCTACAAGAGGAAGACCTGGGTAGGGAGACCAAGCGAAAGTAGAAGTCCTATGGATCTCCTTGAGCTTCATCGTTGGGAGGTCGTCACTGGATCAGAGACGACAATTGTGTTGACGTGTAGAACTCGTCACTCTCGCTTTCAGAACTCCCGTCAACGGGGATAACGTGTTATGTCCGTTTCGCCGACGGTCGAAGACACCCAGAGCGACGCACTATCAATGTTCCTATGAGCTGCCATCTGTTTCGGTTCTGAGATCATCATAAAACACACAGGCAGCTCTGAGATGGCCGGAAAAGTAGCTCCCTTCCACCCATCATGACGTGACCTGTTCTAACAACGCTCAGATTCTCTGTAGATATTCCGAAGTAGCCGAGGATCCGGGATTGTCGGCTCCGCTGGAACTCACCCAAACACCTCTCACATTGTTATGGATATCTGCGTGCCTGGGTTACGCGGCATACCTTACTGCCCAGGACGAACGCTGCCTACCCGGGCCGGTCCTTGACCGAGTGATTCACGCAGGGCTACTAAGTGCAAGGTAGAAGCAAAATTTCATGGTCACCTCTTCTATTACAATGCTTCAGGCTCAGAGATTGGCCTTATGCTACTCAGCTATGTGCGGCCTACGCTGGGCGAGTGTTAATACGTCCCCTTCTATGAAAACTTCTGACCAAAACCAATCGTTTCAGAGAACCGTAAACAGTCCTCGAGAGCCTGAAAGTGATACTGCATGAAAGCAGAGCCACGCGCCTCAATGCCTGCCGTACTCTGAAGGACGGCCTTAAAACGAGTTTCGAGGTGATGGAAGAACCCGCCGTGGACAGCGGGCGTCCAAGCATTAGAGTAGACTTAGTAGCACCGCTTCTTCATCTCACCTAACTGGTATTATTTTGTGCCAAAGGGCCCCTAAGCGGCTATTGGGATGCGGGACGAGCCCTTCGGAGGGATCTGAGTGGTAGGTTGCTTTCCCGCCCTCCGAAGAAGAGAGGATTCGCAGAACGAAGAGTGGATCTTTCCATAGGAAAACTATTCCTGATACCAGTGCTGGCCAATGAGCTTGACAGTGGTTTCAGAAACACAACAGACGAGTTATCTTATCTATGCTCCGATTTGACCGTTGACGACCAGGGTCTAACGCTCTCTTCGAACGATAATGATCTCAAACTGGCATCCTTCCTCCTCCCAGCACTGCAGTGCCCAGATAAAATTGTACGGGAGGGTAGGTCCAAGCGGACGACGCGCTCGGGCTTCACTGAATTACGCTTCATATGCAATTCACACAGTTTAGATCTACAGTGCTTAAACTTTCCCGGCAGGCAACCTTCTTATGTCTTTTGTTTGATGCGAGCCATCCGATCGTGAATGCTAGTACCTTTAGACTAGATCTTGATGATTGCGCTGCTTGTGTTGGGTAAATCATGTGATAGTGATTGTGGCTGGCGCGGGATTCTTTCTGACTCGCCTGAAATACACACACTGCCTAGGACGTCTGGCCGAAGTTCCCTTCTCCGAGATTCCCCTCTGATACACTTCCCCTTTGTTTCTTCAGGCAGTTGCTGGTTGTAGGTGGGGTAATCGGGGATCCTACCTTGACATCTTTCAGCGGCCTGCCGGCAAGCTATAAATGTAGATCCGTATCTCTCCCAGAACTCGCGCAATCCTAGCGTGATTTAGAAATGAGGCATGCATTAACAGCGTGTTACTCTGAGACCTTAAGTGCTGTGAACCGGTTTTTGGGGTCGCATTGCAGCACTAATAAAAACCGACTCCAATCTGCTCAAAGCCAAACTTCTCCTGTATCCCCGATGACCACACAAGAACTTGGTGCCCACCCTCCAGCTGCCTTCGAACTCCCTCCCATACCAAAGGAGTTCGGCAAAGATGACGGTAAATTCTACCGCTGCTACGACGCGTTCGCTGATGATGTAGACGATGATATGGTCAGAGGGTTAAAGGAACAACTTGACGGAATTCTAATTTTTGTGCGCCTTGTTTCTTCACCTCCGAAACTGCTAGCCTTACCTCAGGTCTAACAGGCTGGTTTATTTGCCGGAGTCAATTCGGGTTTTCTCGCTCTCACTCTTCCGCTCATGAACCCCGACCCCGCTGATGACACCAATGCGCTCCTGCGGGAGAACAACGCGATTCTTCTCCAGCTAGCACTGGGAAGAAACGATAGCATTCCGAGCTTGACTGCTCTCCCTTCCGAGACATTCACGCCTGCCGGCAAAGTCCTGAGTATCAACGTCTTGTTCTCGGTTAGTTTAACCTTCGCAATCATCTCCTCCTTCATGGCTGTTCTGGGAAGGCAGTGGCTCTATGATTACGGTAGACGTCGTGGCGGTGGAGCTGAGAGTCAGCGTTGGAAGCGGCTCCAGCGCTATCTCGGCACCAAGAGATGGCACCTTGCATTCGTACTCGACGACCTTTTACCATCTATTCTTCAATTTGGCCTAATCATTTTTTGCATCTCGCTGACAATTTACCTTGGCATTCTTCACCCCATCCTGTCCAAGGTCGTCGGCCTGTTCATGGGGGCCGGCTTGGCAATGTTAGTAGGAACGGCCATTGGCACACTTTGGGACCCACTGTGTCCCTTCCAAACCCCTTTGTCACGAGCCATTGCGTGGATCATTCGTTCCTGCATATTTTTTGTGCTCGAGATCCTGATAAGGGTCGTGGCAATTGCGACATGGACAATCTGGCTGGCAACAATTGGCGTACCATTCCTACTGGTATTGCTGGTTATATGGTCAATTTTGCGTAAGTTTCGGGATGCAAGGATGGAGCGCGTTGCACGCGATTTACGGAGGATTCTTCAGGACAGCAACTTGGTTTTTGACCGGTTTCTGCCGACATTCCTACGTGCCTTTACGACCCCCATCCTTAACGTACCGCAATCGCTGCGGAATACTAGGCAGGAGGAAACCATAGAGGCCTTACAGGCCACTGCAACCCGGCGTATCTTGTCGGGTTCGAATGACGTAGCGATCTTGATTCATACTATTTCAAACGTCTTGACCATTCAAAGGCCTCATGTAAAAATACTCACGGCCGACAGTGAATTTTGCAACCATCTGTTATATTTATGCAGAGTATCGTACAGCCAAGCTATCCAGCTATTTGGTCGAGACCAATCGAGCTTGGCGATTGCTGTTACCTGGCGTTATCGGGCCGCAGTAGCACACGCCTTCCTCTCTTCTAGTAACCCGATGGTTTCCTTCAATAGGAGCGGAGATAGTCTACAAGACTCGTTCCAAGATGACGAGGAACCAGGTCTATTAATCCCGTTGGAATGTATACAAAGCCCTTCCCCGGCTTTCGTAGACGCATGTCTTGGTTACTTGGCATGCATTGCCGCGACCAACGAACGCTACTCGACAGTCCTCGATCAGGCACTTCAACTTGACTTCGACGGGCTCCTTGATTCCAATTGGAGACGAATTTCCATGATCATCATATCAATCATTATATCACGCCAGTGGGGCTCCCCCTTCGAGTCCGACGACTGGACGTTATCTTTGTTCCAGATGGCTTACATTGGGTGAATTCGTTTGCTCTCCCCTACAGAAAGCTCTTGCCTAACCTGATTTACACAGAGACCCTCGCCCAACCCTTCACTGCTTGCAGTGGGCTCTGGAAATGTTTGAACAGGCCGTTGATGACGATCAAGCGACCCTGAGGAAATACCTTGCCGGGATTTTCGAGGTTGCAGTGGAGACTGTCACAGGTGCCAGTAGCGGTGGTCACCCAAGCGTTGAGCTGGACCTGGTAGCAAGGGTTTTGCGTCTTTCTGAAGGCTTTGCGCGTGGCAAAGATTGCCCTCAAGAGTACGTGATCGCGGCAAGGGCCTTGCGAAGGGATTTAATCAACGCTATGCATTCCGGTTTCCGAGCCAGCGCCGTCTCTGGTAGGAAATTGTGGGTCTTTTTCAGTAACTTCTGGCTCTAAATACTAATACTAGCTGTTCTATTCAATAGCGCCTTGCAAGACACCACTGACGAACTGTCTGACTTGCTGGTTGACCTGACAGCAGCCGGCAGGCAGCGGACGTTTGCCACGCACGAGAATGATCTCGATTTGGCGTGTCTATTGATGCCTCTTTTAAAATCTTTGGATGAAACTGTCCTGACATATCAATTAGCGCAAAGGGAAAATTCGCCTTGGCACATCAACGCCTTTGACGCCCTGGCCGGGTGTGGATCTGAATTGCCGATCTTAAGTCTTAATAAACAATTCACGCGTTTCACCTCCGGGATAAGCAGAATGTCTCGGCACGTAAACGTGAGTATCCTCAGTTATGACTGGTATTGTTCCTTGCTAATACTATATCGGTATCGTGGCATACAGAGGTGCCATCAAGATCCCGAGCTACGATGGTGTCACTGGCAGGAGGAATTATTTTTGGGTAACGAAGCTGGCTCTCGTTCAGGAACACCACCTTACTCTAGACCGGAATGGCTAGGAACGTTTAGAGGTTAGGTTGTCGTGACTGATGCGAGCAATAAAACTCCGCCCCGGGCCGAATAGTCGAGCTTTGAACTCATTCTTTCTACAAATTAAACGATATGTGTAGAGCAGTAAACCGTACCAATCTTGGGGAGGACATCCTGCCTTCCTGATCGCGAACCCGTTGAGTACTCCAAATCGACATTCTAACAAACAATTCTTCAACTGAGAATAAGGGTCGATAGTGATCTCTAAGTTCAATTACGCCTGAGGGGGCTTTGTGTCATCTAATACAATTTTACATTGGCCGTCTTCGTCGGACCTCTGGAGCCTCGCCTTGGGAGTCCACGCGACTGTTTGCCGCGGCTAATACGGGGGAGACAAAGCAGGGGGAACTCGACATATTCTCGTTATTGTAAGCATTCCTATGAGATATAGGGACACTGGAAATGGAGCCAATACAGATAGGGTGACATTTGATGATGATACATCGACGTAAACTGTTATAAATCTTTCTATGTACGAGGCGAAGAGCAGCGGCAGGAGTTCTGTCAGTTCCAACCTGCCTTCCAAAGGTCGCCAACACACTATCATGTACACCGTATACTTGAAACTCGCCAGATCAATCAACCGATTTGGGCCTGGGCGAGACCATATCCCATTGTTTCCCCGCGTCCTTGCAAGGCCAGGGGCCTTTGAGAAATTGGTTGCACCTCAAAACGTAGTTCTCCAACCTAAGCTCGCTGTAGAGAGCCAATGAATTAAGAGCAAAGCCTTCTGCCTCTTTATAGAGTGACTGGGCTCGGCGTAACAACCCCGTATACCACATGTTAGTTGCCAGTGAGAACTTCTCCCCGAGCTTAGAGTAGATCTCCCGAGATTCCTTGTACGAGTTTTCTGCTTCTGCATAGTTTTCCCGCTCGAAGTAAAGATGACCTCGTCCTGTATACACGTTGGCGAGGCCGAGCTGGTACTTGATGCGAGAGCAAATGTCGCTACAGGCACTGTAGGCTGTCTCCGCTTCGGAATACTCTCCTCTCAGGCGATGCACGTCACCCAGTCCCGTCAACGCCTTTACCAGACCATTCTGGTCCCCGAAGCGAGCGTAAATGTCTCGGCTCGCTATGTAAGTTTCCTCCGCCTTAGCATACTCCTCTTGCATGATGTGCACGCCGCCCAGCCCGTTGAGCGCACTTGCCAGACCATGTTGGTCCCCAAATTGAACGTAAATGTCGCGAGCTGCGGTGTAGAGTTTCTCAGCTTTGTAATGCTCCCCTCGCAGGCGGTCAACGTCGCCCAGGCCAATGAGCGCACATGCGGTGCCGACTTGGTTTCCGATCCGAGCGCAGATGTCGCGGGCGGCGAAGTAATGTACCTCGGTTTCAGAGTATTTTCCTTGAAGGTGGTATGTGTCTCCTAGGCCGTTCAGCGTGTTTGCAAGGCCGAACTGGTTTTCGATTTGGGAAAAGATATCTCGGGCGGTGATGTAGAACCCCAGTGCCTTTGGCCATTCCCCTTGCTGGTGGTAGACATCACCCAATGCTTTAGCGGCCCACGCGAAGCCGTTTTGGTCTCCTGCGCGAGAAAAGATATCGAAGGCTGCCACGGAGAGCTCTTCTGCTCTGTCGTATTCACCACGGCGAAGAAAGACTTCACCGAGTGCCTTGACTGTATAAGCCAGTCCGCTCTGGTCCCCTATTTGAGAAAGTATATACCGAGCGCAGACAAACGATCTCTCTGCTTTGAAAGATTCTCCTCGCCGGTAGTACACCCGACCCAACCCACGGACGGCGTAGGCAAGCGCTTTATGGTTCTTCCTTGGGCAGGCAGCATCGATTGACCGATGGAACTCCGCTTCTGCGTCCTCCAGCTTGTCTTGCGCCATATGCACGCAGGCAAGCGAAAAGAAAAACCACGGAGAACGAATTTCAAAGGATGTACTTTCGTTGCTGCTGCCAAGAGGGCTATGGTCCTACTCAACACCGTTAGACGAGGGGGTAACTGCTATAATGCTTCACATCCATACCATCCAATAGATCTGCCTCTCGCACGTTTTGGCCGCGGGCCGCTTGCTCGGGTGCAATAGCCAGCATTCGGTCATGAGATTCGCGAGCGCAGTTATCTGATTAAGGCGACCGTCTCCAAGTACCGACGGGAGCTCCCCTTCCACAATCCGACGAGCTGTAGAGACGTCGTTCTCTCCAACGAATGGAAGATTCCCAGTCAAAATCTATTAATATCACGGTTAAAAGGTGGGCCAAGGATTAATGTTTTGCTCACATACCTCCCAGCATATCCAGCCAAATGCCCAAATGTCGCTCGCCAGATTTGGGAGATGTCCGTCCAATAATTCTGGGGCAGCCCATCGAAGAGTCCACGCGGGACCTGTCAACGTTATGCTTGCGCCGGACGCGGCTACATCGGCCCTGGGTGCTCTCAGTTGGGGGTCTTCAGTAGCTTCAGGTCTCGGATGCAGCGGGATCGAAAGAGTTCGTTCCCCAACAGAGGAGTCCAGGGATCGGGCCGAGCCGAAATCAGTGAGAAGAGCCCGGCTTCTGTCAGTGACGAGAATGTTGAGCTGCGTTAAACTTGGCGTTAGCTAGTTCAGTTGAAGAGTAAATGGACACCGTACCGATTTGAGATCACCGTGACAGATGGGTGGTTCTCTACAATGAAGGTAATCGACGCCACTAATAACATCGTATATCTGGAGACCAATAAGGGACCTGTAGAAAGTATCCATAAAATAAGAGACTCACCAACGAGATACGTTCAGGGAGCTCCCACTTGGCAGACTGGATAAATTCTTGCAGATTGCCGTTCTTCTCCCAGGGAAGCACAATCCATGCAATACCGTTTTTTAAATCCTCAACAAACCCAATAATCCTGATAATATTAGGACTAGAGAGTCTGCTTAAAAGATGGACTTCATGGGCTAACATCTGGATGTAAAGCCAGACCACGTGTTAGAATCTCTTCAGAGGACGAACAAACAACGCAAGGCCCATTCGTTCGTACCATAAGAACCGGTGTATCACCGATATCGTCATCGACCCTCATTTTCTTGACTGCGACATCCTGGGTCTCGGTATGGCTTGTCGTCGAGCTTTCGGCGGGTTCGAGTCTGGCTCGAACCACGTCCGCGTTGCGCCCAGCTCCACAGCTCTCGGCTTCGAGGGGTTCGATCCTTGTCCTCTCAATGCGGAATGTGGACAATGACTGTAGGAGCTGGCGCTAATGCCCCAAGTTCCAGCATCAACTCAATCAGGCAGCAGGAGGCAGATAGACTAGCTTACCGGGGAGATTCTGACATTGCCAGTTGGAGCACACGCTTCCGACGAAAGCTGATGTCTTTGTTCCTCATCAACGAGATGATCAGTCATATGCCCTTAGAACTCGGTAAGATGGTTAGTGGTGGTAAGGTCTGGTCGAAAGTGAAATGGCGGCCTCGGAGGTCTGTGGAGTTTGTGATGGGGACCCGGACAACTGTGTTGGACAACAGGTGGATACCAAATCAGACGTGAGTGTGTATCGCCTCGTTTGAATATTCCCCGTTCCAGGCGGGTTATCGCATGGAACAAGGGAACTGGTGCCACTGAGCTGCTGACTTTTGAGAGATTCTGCTTCGTTCTGACGAACACTCGATGTATTCCCCGTGCTGCGTGGTGGTCGCGGCGAACGGCTGCTCCTAACAAGGATGATGCTGAAATCGGGATATTTACTCGGCTCCATGGTGCAACAGCTGAACGCTATAGTACAAGAGAAGTGGCGGACGCCACCGCCGCCGACGGGTTTGACTTCAACGGGCTTCGATGGCAAGCGGAATGGAGTTGCGCGTGATATCCAAGACGCCGTTGATGATGACGTAATTGCAGCCCCAACATTTCCAGAAGCGAAGCGAGATGCGGAAAAGTTACATGTGAAGGTTCCGACGGAGCTTTCAAGAACGCACTTCTCGAAAGTGGAGGTCAATAATCTTCCCTGAGTGGTGGGACCTCATGATACTCGCAAAGATTCGCACGGAGGCGCAAGCGAGACCCCGATGATCGACGACGGTGCTATACTACGAGGAAACGCAATCAGAGTCTGCCGCTCGGTTTGAGCAAGGGGAAAAGTGCAAATTGCGCTCGTGAGGTGTGCATTGTCGTTGGTGTCGGCCAATCATATGACGTACTCCTGGTGCCTGGCGCGCTGGAGCTTGGCAGTCAAGATTTAAACACGCCCAATCCTTTCCACTCTTTCCCTATAATATACCCCCCTGAATTGAGCTAGGGTGCGTTTTTGGTCGCTCGCTTCAATCTCTCACTGAACTTGGATCTCTAGCTAGTCTCGAACGCAAGCTTTTTAGCCAGCTGTCCACGTATATCTTCAACCAAAGCCCCACCGAGACTTGGTGAGCCCCGCCCGCACCCTTCCCTAAGACACTAACCTCAGAGCAACCATTTCTCCCAGACTTCCATCCTGATGTCCTCACCGATTCAAGAAACCCTTGCGTCGATCAACGAAACAGCTCAATGTGCCAGCTCATGGGAATGCGTCAAAGCGGGAGGGATCAACCACGTCCTCTGGCCACTCACAGGTCTCCTCGTCATCGCCAGCATCCTCCTCGCCAAGAAAGTAGACGAAGCTGACCCTGAAGCACCTGCAAAATGGGGGGTTTCTGGAACAGGAGCCATGACGATATGCGGCGTTTGCGTCGGCATGGCCTGTGCGTCGACGGGAAGGGTGGTGGAGCTCGTTCTGTTCACGTTGGCGTTACTAGCGTTCGGCGCTGGGTTCGTTATCCTCAAGCATCGATGAGATGTCGTGTACGGCTTTGCCTTGGGAGGCTATAATATAAGCCATGTTTATTGGGCTTTTTTCGTCGGTGCCTGAATGTCGCGAGGACACGACAACCCAAACGTGGGCTCCAGTCCGTGCACATGAGCGTATCAAGATACAGTGCACCCAGACGGCATACAAAAACTGGAAAGGACGGAGAAGTAAGAAGCTAGACAGAAACAATGATAAGATGACTTCTGCGACCATTTTAACCCCAGAAGAAACCGAGGTGGAGAGATATAGAATGGTGGGGTGTGTGTAAGTGCTATATGCTATCGTAGATGGCGGGTAGAGCGATGGCGGGTAAAGCGGCCGAGTTTGGTTGATAGGTCAAAACTTGCCTTCCAAGCGGTCCGATATGACGTAATCGCAACGTGATTGGACGACCATAGCATGCAAGGGCCACTTCGGGCGCTAGAGGCCGTGAAGGAGACCAGGTGAAAGGGGGAACCGGGATCTCAGAGAGCTCATTGTTGCGAGGTCGTCTCCTCCTTATCTGTCTATGACACTGGCAAACGTCTCTGTAGTATCATGCGCCCATATTAGAGCGAATCCATAAAGAGAGGACACTAATCTTGCCGACCATACAAAGAGATTTGCGACCGTCGCATGAGGCTCTACGAACGAATGCCATGTCGCTTTTCACCTCCCAACCTCGCTCGCCTTCTCCCCATCCCAAACGAACCTCATCATCAAGAACCAACCGGAATCAACCAGATTTCGTTCGGATGCCCTCAGCCAGCCAATCCCTGCGATGGCGTGCGGGGACCGGCCTTAGCCGGTCAAGCCACCGCACGAGGCGAAAACGAGGTTCCCTGCAACCACAATAAAAAGCGATTCGCAATTCGGTCGAGTCACGACTCCTTCTCGCAACACCTCTCCCCCTCGATGAACACCCAACCTTATGGCCCTTACAACCCAGCGACCTTCGAAGTCCCTGTACCACCACCCGAATTTGGTCAAGACGGCGGGAAGTTCTATCACTACTACGACGCTCTTGCGGAAGAGATAGACGAAAATATGGTCACAGGGCTGAAAGAACAGCTCGATGGGCTTCTCATTTTTGTATGTCCCGTCCTTTCCGCCCCCTGGAAACGCAAGCCACTGACAGACACCTACAAGGCCGGTCTCTTCGCCGGAGTCAACACCGCTTTCCTCGCGCTAACCCTGCCTCTCATGAGCCCCGACCCCGCAGACGACACCAACGCCCTCCTGCGAGATAACAATGCGATTCTCCTCAACCTCGCGTTGGGTAGGAATGATAGCCTTCCCAACACGAACCCTCTCCCTTCCGAGACATTCTCGCCCACCGGCAACATCTTGACCATCAATGTCCTATTCTCAGTCAGTCTGACATTTGCAATTATCTCCTCCTTCCTGGCCGTTATGGGGCGGCAGTGGCTAGTCTACTACCGCAAACGGAGCGGCGGTGGACCAGACCGTCAAAGGTGGGAGCAGCTCAAGCGCTTCCTAGGAGCTGAGAGGTGGAAACTTGAATGGGTTCTCGACGACCTTCTACCGTCTCTCCTACAGATGGGCCTCATAATCTTCTGCGTTTCGCTCACATTATACCTCAGCACTCTCCACCCTACGATATCAAACGTTGTTGGGGCATTCATGTGCGCGGGGCTGGCAATTTTGATCGTTACTGCCATTTTCGCGACGTGGGATAAATTCTGTCCGTTTCAAAGCCCTCTGTCGCACACCCTCTCGCACTTCATTCCCTTGGCCAGCCGGATAGGTCGCGCATTAGCTCGCATCCTCGGCGCCTCGATCAGGGATCTGCTCATGCCCATCCTCTGGGCCTTGCAATTACTCATTGGCATCGTGTGGGCACTCTGCGGTTGCTGGGTTTACAGACCCCGCCGTGTGTACCCACCATGGAAGTATATTACATTCAACTTTGTCACTCCAGGTGTGCTGTCGGATCACTTTAAAGGGCTCTTCACTTCCTTGGTTGGTTTTGTAGTCAAGGTCTCGAAAGTTGTAGTCAAGGTCTCGAAAGGCAAGAGAGAAGAGGAAAAGGACGGAACGCTCCAAATTAATGCGATCAGACGCGCCATTTGTACGTCAGATGATGCCCGGACCCAGACTCATGCCGTTTCAAACATCCTTGGGATCACGGACGCAGTTCTCCTCGGTCGGCTTGCTGCGGACGATGAATTCAGAGTCCGTATGGTACGCCTATCTGGAAGCTCATATACCCGAACTCTTCAACTCTGTGGTCGTGACCAAGTAAGCGCGGCGGCTGCAACGTGCTGGCTGTACCGAGCCGCACTTGTTCACATAATTTACGTGACCGGGTATGATAAAACCGCATCTACGTTTAAAGAACTGATCGATAGTTGGAAGTCTCTCGGTGGGCCAAAGCTGACCCTTTCGTCAGAACTTATACAAAATGCCCCTCCAGATATGATCACGGCGTGGCTAGGTTCCATGGCAATCGGTCGTTTGAGGAATGTTCAATGGGAAGCCCCTCAAGTGGCGCTTCGTCTCATCATCGATGGTCTATCCAATCCCTCTTGGAGACATATTTCTATGATTACCATTGCCATTATGGTGGAGTTCGACGTACACAGGGGGAGTTGGGCCGAATTGCAGGCAGCCTACACCGGGTTAGTTCTCCTAAGTCAAGCTGTTTGGGACTGATCTCCTCAACTCCACGTTGTAGAAAGCCTTCCACCGTGCGTCAAAATCTGGAGCTGGTGCTAAAGAGAAGCAGCAATCTTCCGCCTGGGGACAGGAAAATCCTGAGGAAATACGCGGTCGATATTTTCAGGCTTGCCGGGAAGGCGTCTGCGGACGGTGATGGTGGTTCGAGCAGTAGGGCAGGCGAGGCAGCGAATTTTTTGCTTTTTTCTGAAAGACTTATACGAGCCAAAGATGTGTCGGACGATCTCATAAATGCCGGACGAAACTCTCGAGGGGAGCTGATTGGTGTCCTGCAATTGCAGTGCGAGAAGCCCCCTGAACGAGGCGCGGAATAGTGAGTTTGGTACGAAAAGGCTGTGACTTCGCGCACGTGCTGAGACACCCATTTAGTTCTGGAAGGGCATTGCAGGAAACGCTTGATGGTTTGCTTCACCTATTTACAGAGTTGACAGCAAGCCTCAACCTGCCCGCATTTGGCTCCCAGTCCGCTTCGGGAGACCCCGTTGCGGTGTTACGTCACCGTTCCCCAGACTTGGCGACAGTCGGTGGGCGGCCAACGACCTCTTCAAACGAGGATGATGAAGAATTGGTGTATTTGTTGAGCCCCATCTTGCAAAGGCTGAATGTGCTGGCAAACACCCTGGACGATTGGGATGGTTTCAGGACGGATTTGGATGATGCCAAGTTCGAACGGCAAGTAACGGAGCTGAATGCGATGTTCTCAAGCTTCAGGGCTGCAGTAGAGATTGTTTCTGGAACAATTCAGGTAAATATCCTCGCTGATGGGCGGTACCTATTTTTTTTTTTTGCTCATGGTACATATGATCGTATAGAGACGAAAAAGAGACCCCGATTTAGGCTGGTGTTACTACGCCGAGGAATCCGAGCCTCACGCTTGGTCGGAGTGAGGGGAGAGGTGGATCTTCGACTCGTGCAGTTTCTCGTTTGCGTCGAACGATTGTGTGACGCGAAATTTGGTGGCCGCATGATTCGAAAAGTTGGCTTGTACGGTTTCGTCTTGGGAGGAGGGGTTTATACTGTACGAATCGTCTATCGTGGACTTCAATTGGGGCTCGGACGTTCCGAGGACGCCACAACGAAAACGGGGGGTTCCAATTCGTGCAGACTAGCGGATAGAGATCCATGCGAACAACATGCAAACAGCCAAGAAGGGGAAGGAAGAGACGGGAGAATATCCAGATAGGAGCGGTTGTTAAGACCAGTTAACTTCGAATCCAGAGGAAGAAACAGAGCTGAGATGGCAGGCAGTTCAAGGGCTATCGTAAATGACGAGGTATAGCGGTCGAACTTGGTTATTATCGCAGCCGATATGCTCGGCGTAGCTGAGACTTCCACCGGGAGCGCCTCGAACATGGACATGAGTCGAGGGAAGCCAAAAGTCAACATTACCGTTTATCGTCCAACAGCCCGTTCAGTTCTCCACTCACCGAATCGAACCCATCCGGAGCGGCAACTAAGTTATGGTCCGATTGAGTCAACTTCAAGTTCTTAGCTTTGGCAGCAAGCACGCGGCACATCAACATGGCGCGGTAACGAACTGGCGCAACCTGCTTGACGTATTCATGAGACCTTGAACGACGTGGCAATGACAGTTAGCATCCTACTACCGCCGCGCCGAGGGACCACACCCACTTGGAAGACGTCCCCGAAGTATAAACACCCCTTCCAACCATCTAACCCGGAGCGGAGTTCTCTTTATGAAACGAGCGCTGCATGACGGTGCACACACTGCACGTTGGGGATTTACAGGACCCACTGGCAGTTGGTGTCGTTCCGGGATCACCGACTGTGCATTCTCGTTTGGTTCCGTGCCATCGTCTGCGCTCGTTGGCGGGGAACATGCCCTCGGCCTTGAAGTTGTGTGAAGCGTCGATCGCTTGCCTGCGTGAGTTGTCGGGCCCTGGTTGGTCACGTCCCGTAATCAGGGAAGCTGGGGTCACGACGAACAGTTTTGCCTCGAACGCGTGATGTAATGCTCTGTTTTGAATAATCAACCACATAAAGCGGATTTAGGGTAGGTTAGATACATGCTCCCACTCCTGAATCCATTGATCCATGACTAAGCGTCAACACGAACCACAACACCGTGTCAACGATCAAACTGCGGTCGGTGAGTAGCTATTAACTAACCTTTTCAAGGCTCGATACCCAGCGGGAACCGGCAGTAACACAGGCGCATTATCCAGCGACTTGTTGGAACATGATGCCGAGCAGAAATAGCTCTTGTTCATCTTTTGCAAGGTTTCGCAGAGGAAGCAGGCAGGGTCGAGTTGAAGTATCACGCCGAACCTACGTTTTTGCGTAGCATGCGCCGGTTAGAGAAGTGACCAAATGTAAAGATAAGAGGCGAAAGGCACGTACGCCCTAGAAGCATTCCCGCAATACTTCGAGCCTGGCCATTCCGCGTTGTCGCAGCCTTCGATGATGCATTTCCGAGGGCCGATGGAAGTTGATACTGAGAGTTGGCTGAATGCGTCCTCAATACTGAGCGCCTTTCTGCTACACTGTGTGAAGCTAAAGAAATGGTTGGTGAGGTGAGCGCTTGGGCAGGAAAGGTATGGGGCTTATGGACGGACCTCCGGAGAACAGTACTTGCAACCTGACGCAGACAATTTCTCGCCACACGTCTATCGAGCCAAATGTCCACGGATCAGCTTCATAAAACATCTAAAGGTTTTACGGACCCGGAAGAATGGGAGAAAAAGCGACCTTGACGGCCTTTTCAGCGTTTTCGACGATGGCCCATTTGTTGGAGCAATGTTTGTATCCAGGATTTGGCGGTTTCTCTTCGCAGACCTATATCCATCGTGGTCAACATCCTTCGAAACTCTCTTCGGTTTCTAATTGAGTGTTGGACGGCGCTTACGGGGCAGAGCGGGATCAGGCCCCTCAGGGGTGTGATTATCATAATAGCGTGGTCCCATAGCTCGACGACCCCGTTGAAGCAGGTCCAGCTGGAGTTCTGGATGGTGTTGAAGATGCTGGTGGGGGTGGAGATGGCGGTTTGGGACTGGAACAGCCGGTGTCCAAGTCCTAGCACAGCGCTTGAAGCCTCTTGCGACTGGACGTGAGTGGCAAGTCTACCCGTCGACGGATCAGTACGTAGACGTTAGCAATGAAGAGGAAGGTATGCACTGGTCATGAGCTCTAAACTGGCGTTGACGGAGTTTTCGCGTACGCAGACATTTGGGAGAGAGAGCGCGAGGGGTGGTTCGGGAGGGATTGGAATGCTGCCTGGTCAGGGTCTACCAGCCACTCATGCGGGCACCAGTAAGCAACGACCGTACACTTTTTGGCAGTGTAACCTTCAAGGCTGATTATCGTGTCAAACGGACGATATTTTCTAAACACATTCTATGACGGGCCCTTAACGTTCGGCGCCAAGTGGGAATAAAAGTACAGCGCAGCGTCACGTGAGATCGGGCATTGAACAGAGGGGTGACCCGAACATTCCCAAAAAAACAAAACCCAGAGTGAGAAAGAGTAAATGGAGGTAATTCAAGTGTCAGTGTCATAGATGACGAGATATAATGGTCGAACTTGGTCGTTGTCGTGCACGATTAATTCGTCGTATCGCAGTACGATTCCGGAGCCGCGCTGCCACTGTTTTCTCTCCCAATGGCCCTAGAACCCTAGAGCACTTGATAATATTGAATTATCCTTCCATTAACGGACGAGCCACTTAGAAAAAGCGTGATACATAGTCCCGCGTCGAAGGTGGATGAGAATACGAGCGTCGTTAACTTGTGGGTGCTAGCACAGACCTCCTCTGTTTGCGCCAACCAACAGCTGACACGAGGACGGGCGCTCGACCAATCACCACCCCGCATTCCCGCCGCAATAAAGAGAGATGGGAATCCGGTCCAACCACGACTCCCTCTCTCCCTCTCGATGACCACCCTCTCTCCTGACCTATACAAGCCAGCCCTCTTCGAGGTTCCTGTCCCTCCCCAGGAGTTTGGTCAAGATGGCGGGAAATTCTATCGCTGTTACGACGCACTTGTGGAAGAGATCGACAACGATTTGGTCACCGGCTTGAAAGAACAACTTGATGGACTTCTCATTTTCGTATGTTCCGTCTTTCAGCCTCACGGTACCAAGGTCATTCACCAGACACCTCTAGGCTGGTCTCTTCGCCGGAGTTAACACCGCTTTCCTCGCCCTAACCCTTCCTCTCATGAGCTCCGACCCCGCAGACGACACCAACGCGCTCCTCCGAGATAACAATGCCATTCTTCTCAACCTCGCATTGGGCAGGAACAACAGTCTTCCTAGCACAACCACCCTTCCCTCCAAGACATTCTCGCCCACCGGGAAAGTGTTGACCGTCAATGTCCTATTCTCAGTCAGCTTGACATTTGCACTGGTCTCTTCCTTCTTGGCTGTTCTGGGACGGCAGTGGCTGTTCTACTACCGCAAACAGAGTCGTGGTGGACGTGACCTTCAAAGGTGGGAGCAGCTCAAACGCTTCCTCGGAGCCGAGAGGTGGCGACTTGAATGGATCCTCGACGCCTTTCTCCCCTCTCTCCTTCAGATCGGTCTGATCATCTTCTGCATTTCCCTCACGATATATCTCAGCACTCTTCACCCAATGCTGTCCAATATCATTGGAGCATTCATGTGCATAGGGCTGGCCATTTTAATCATGACTGCAATTTCTGCGTATTGGGACAAATTCTGCCCGCTTCAAAGCCCTCTCTCGCACTTTATTCCCTGGGTTATCTGCATAGCAGTGGTGTTGGCTTTCATCCTGGTTTTTCTGATAATTGATCTAATTTCCCTTATTATTGACACCTTAGCAGCCATTCGTGACTATTGTCTTGGGACACGGACTGCGGAAGTAGCATGGGAGAGTATTGAAATCATGGAACTCACCCAAATGGTAGTGTCAGACTTGTTGAAGTCTGGCTTCAGCTTCTTCGTCGGTCGCATGGACAAGGTCGTGGGATCCAGGAGAGAGGAAAAGGATGGAACGCTTCATATTACCGCGATCCGACGTGCTATTTGTGCGTCAGATGACACCTCGACCCAGGCGCATGCCGTTTCCAACATTCTTGGCATCACGGACGCCGATCTCCTGAGTCGACTGACCACCGACGCGC
Organism: Tulasnella calospora MUT 4182; assembly: GCA_000827465.1. NCBI lineage: Eukaryota > Fungi > Basidiomycota > Agaricomycetes > Cantharellales > Tulasnellaceae > Tulasnella > Tulasnella calospora. The sequence goes on from KN823115.1 coordinate 17,089, forward strand.
ACTTTGATATCCGTATTTCAGAGCTATGCGGAACCATGTATGCCCGGACTCTTCAACTATGTGGGCGTGGTCGACCAGATGTAGCGGCCAAAACCTCCTGGCTATACCGAGCCGCAATTACTCACGTACGTCTCTTGACCACCAATTCAAGAGACGGTGTTGAGTTTGGACCGACCGGCCCTGAATATGCAACGCCTCCCCTTTCGGTCGACCAAATATTGCATGCTCCCTCGAATCTGGTCACCGCTTGGCTAGGTTACATGGCAGTCTCCCACAATCAGTATCCCTCCAAAGCCCGTCGCGCAGCAATTGGCTTCATCATCGATGGGCTGGTTGACCCCTCTTGGAGATGTATTTCAATGCTCATTGAAGTCATTACGGTGGAGTGGGGTATTCATGACGCTTCCCATGAAGTATTGCACGCGGCATATTGTCACGACCCTGGTGAGATGTGATGATATCAAGGACGCCGACGGATCGGAGGTAAGACAGGCGACATCAGGTTCCATCCACTGCCCTAGTCACAGGCACAGACCCTGAGTCACGGTTCCTGATTATGTAAGCGGCCAATTTCGCGCTTCGTCCGAATTTTTTTTCGAGCCTTTTAGAGGATTTTTGGGCTGTAATAATATTTAAAAATATACAAGAAATATTATAGTTCAGCCATTATTCGCTCCGGGAGGGTCCGATGCCCGTGATATTTTTTGTTGGCCCATGCTGCCTGCGCGCCGTCCAGCCCTTTCCGGTAAGCGTCCATGAACCGCGATGAGCGAATTGAAAACCTAAGTAAATATGAATTCAGTGCACTAGAAGGTCAAGTCACACAAGGACTTACCGTCGCATTTTTTCCAGTGGCACGGAGTCCAGAGCCCTGATAACATTCACCTCCATTTCCGCCGACTATTTTCTCTAGGGCTTTGCATGGGAGGCTCTTGCTCTTGGGGAATCTGTCCACGAAAATCGCGTTCTTTGCTCAACAGACCTCCGTCCGCCTCTTCTCCATTGCCCCCCTAGCCGATCCAAATTGAGGAATGCAGGTGAGCATGAACCAAAAGAATCTCGCACAGAATCCCACTTACCCTTTCACGGTCCGTATTACGCTTCAGGTTCGCGAGTCTTCTGCGCTTCTGGCTTTTCCGCATGGGGACAGAATTGTCCTCAATTGGACTGACTATGCTGACAAACTCCGTTCCCAAAAGGGTTATCTCCGACTAACGCCGCTATTTCCGGCGGCCAAAATCTGGATTTTGTCCTCGACCAAGTTCTGTGATTGGGCTTTTGACGCGATTCTGTACTCATCCATGTAACTAGGAAGTATTTCCAGTACCACTCGTTGAAAATTGTATTTTTCAAGAATTGAGCCTCGAGAATGTTCTACAAATCACTTTATCTACATTTTCTTGAGGCCAGAATTGCAAGATTTGCAGTGTGGGGACGGGGGTAAGAGTTGTCACGAAAGGGTTCAAAGTAGAAAACCGAACATGGATGGAACCTGATGTCGTCTGCCTTAGGAGATAAGTTAAGTTATATCCAGGTTTCGCCCACTATGCTACACGAGGCATTGAAGGGATGGACGCGTCAGCACATCAGTCAGCGCCTCATGGTATTCGCATGTTTCTCAGTAAGCTATGGTCATGGGTTGTAGAACGTTCCTTTGTATTCCGCCACCTTCCGGTCCTTTCTCTCTACGTCTCTCATGTATATAAATACTAGCCTAGGTGAGGAGGGTTGTTCCTCACTTTGCCTCTTGTATACTACCAGTCAAAGTACCTCCCTCAGCCCTCATCCTAGCATGAATACGTTCGCCTAGGGATCTCTCTCTGTTTAACACTCAGTAACGACCTGCACCCTCAGTACACCAAGTCTCAACCACGAACCAGCCCTCTAACTGACGTTGAGGTCTGACATTAGGCAAAGTCATCCCAGTGCACTTCGTTACCCTGGATTCCACGTATCTCACTAAGAACCAAGTCTCTGCGTCAAACTCCGTAGCGTTCGGAGCTGCTAAATTCTGTCCAGAAGGAAAGAACCGTCATCGAGCCAAGAAGTGCCAGTGCCGAAAGCAAGGTTGGCATCCCAATACCCAGTTCAAGAAACCCCAGTCCCAGCAATCTCCAGATACACTCCCAGCGTACCAGCCCCTTGTAATCTCGTTCAACCCAGTACCTCAGTCGTCATCAACTCCAGTGTGGGGTAGACGTTTTTGAATCACTGAAGATACCTTAGAGAGCCAACCGGCACGGAATCTAAGCTATCGTTCATCGTTGACAAACGTATGCCCGTATACCGAGTCGAGACACCAAGCAAGAACTCGTATAACGTACTACCAGGAGTAGCCGACTACCTTATCGCCTACCATCAGTGGCAAAAAGCAGAATTCAGGAACCTAGTCGAAGAAGCTGAGGTCGAGTACCTACTCTTCAGTGAACCCACAACCCCGAGTCCAAGTCCCTCTCCCGAACCATCTCAACCCCCGTCACGCTCGTCGTCACCTACCATCCTTGAACGAATAGAGGAGGCAACGGAGCTACGCTACTACTACTTCCTTGACCTCACCCACATCGACCACGACTCCAGGAGGATCGTCAGTATCATCTTCCCCCACTCCACATTCGATACCATCAACGGGCTTTACATCCCCTACGCTCCTAGTGCCATCCAGTTCCAAAACCTCTACGACCTAGTCCGCGACATCCGCATCTGTCCTGAACAACACTACCTCTAGAAATGGACACCACACCAATCGAACCCAATTGGTCTTCGTTGAGCAACGATGAGGTATTAACCACCATGCAAACTATATGGGGACAGATGAGAAGTCTCACAACCCACCTGGCCACGGCCAGATCCGATCTCCAAGACGCCAATAACAATTACAACCAACTCCTTGGGCAGCATCAAGCACTTCAGAACACCGTTACGCTTGCTACCATGAACCCCCAGGTACAAGTAAACGCCCCAGTCAGTGTACGAAGCGCAGGAGGCACGGGCCCGGTGCAAGTACAGTCACCAAAAGCCGCAAAGCCAGAAGCGTACAAAGGAAACCGAGGGTCAGACGCAAGAACCTTCATACAGAGCTGCAAGCTCTATTTTCTCCTCAAAGCAAACGACTTCCCAGATGAAGCAGCACAAATTAGGTTTGTCCTCATGCTACTGCAAGATAAGGCGGCAAGATGGGTGCAACCCATCGTCTCCGAAGCACTAGGAACCACCACAACAGTGCGTACAACCACATGGGCAAACTTCAAAGCCGAGTTCGTAACCGCCTTCTTCGATCCTGACGAAAGACGAACAGCAGAGCAACAACTGGACAAGTTAACTCAACACAAGTCAACAGCGGAATATGCCAGCGAGTTTAGGGAGATCATCGCGATCCTGGGATGGACCGAGGAGGCACAGCTCAAGCGAACCTTCTATGTCGGGCTCAAATCCCATGTTAAGGATGAACTCGCGAAGGTCGATACACCCACGCTTCTCACCGACCTCATCAGCCTGTCAATCAAAATCGACAATCGTCACTGGAGTCGACAGCAAGAGAAGAAGGAGGAAGGACATGGGCCACGACCAACGCCAAAGCCTGCGCCTAAGTTCGAGTACAAGGCGCCATCCACAACTCCGACTCCCCATTACTCTTCCACCGCCCCTGGTCCCGCTCCTATGGACCTTTCTGCAACAAATCGGGGGCGACTTTCTGAAACCGAGAAGCAACGACGATTCAAGAACGGCCTCTGCCTATACTGTGGAGAAAGTGGTCATCGGAAGTCTGGGTGTCCAACTGTTAGGGAACCGTGGGATCGCGTCTACACGACGCCCCCACCCGTTCATATAATTAGTAAATTCTGTTCCCTTTATTCTAAATACAAAAGTAATATCATTTTCGTTTCGCTTTCACCTCCACGAAAGATATACGAAAATGAATGAAGTTCCTGTCTTAAGAATTAAGTAATTTCCTTTCTAGGTAGGATGATTTGGGAAACCGGCCGACG
>KN823115.1:21730-34394 GCA_000827465.1 Tulasnella calospora MUT 4182
GAATCTTCCACCGCGAACGCCTCAATCGCGAACATCTCGATTACGGACAACGCTTACACTCGTCCTCTTTGTGCATCTCGAATCAATCTATAATAATACCTAAACGATTACCGAGAGAAACTCTAGCTAAGATCCTAATTAAGTAACTAAGACTTACCTTAATACGAAATCCCGCGCGGCGAAGCAATTCTCACGGTTCGCTCGCGCTACCCAGCTACTGGACTTCAACACCAACGCTGCAAAAAGTAGGAGGAGTTGCAAGAGCTGCAATGGCAAGAGCAATCGAGGGAGAAGTTGGTGAAACTCAAGAACAGTCAGGAAAAGAGGGAGGCCAGTGAACGCTGTCATGTGTTCAAGGGCCCCAGTCTTGCGAGAAGTCTTACGTACCCATGTATTCGATATGACACAGGAAATCAATGCAACATCTTATGATCATCCTAAACATCTTGTGGTACCAACAACTCTCCAAGTAAATCAAATCACGACCTCCCCTACTGCTCTAGTCGACACTGGAGCCACCTCCTCTTTCATAAACCACCGCTTCGTAACCAAACATAATATTCCAACACGCCCACGAGAACCCAAACTTCCCATCCGAGACATCGACGGACGATCCCTAGGAACAATAGACCAAGAAGTTATCGCCAAACTGCGAGTCGGAAGTCACCAAGAAGAAATCGCATTAGATGTTGCACCTACCGGAAATCACCCTCTTGTCCTGGGACTTCCCTGGCTCCAGCGACATAATCCAGCAATTGACTTTACCGACAACAGGATCACGTTTGACAGCCGTACGTGTGCGGAACAATGCCTAGATGTGTCACCATCGGTTAACGGACGACCAAGCGGACAACCCTATACACCTCCGATACACAATCGCGCGTACAACGAAGAAGAATTCGAAGAGCTAATAGCCGCAATCGAGGAAAGCCGAGAACCGCGCCCTAAGAACATTTCTGCACACATCGCATCGAAACACGTGGAGGAAGAGAAACCATTGAAGGAAATTGTCCCGCCGGAATACCACGACTACCTTGACGTCTTCAGTGACACCGCATGCAATGAACTTCCTCCACACCGAGATTATGATATGTCCATCGACTTAGTCCCAGGGGCACCACTCCCTAGACCATCAGGACTCTATCCCATGTCCGATACCGACAACAAGGAATTGAAAATATGGCTGGACGAAATGATGGAAAAAGGATTCATTCAACCATCGAAATCACCTATTGCCGCGCCCTGTTTCTATGTACCTAAGAAAGATGGGAAGAAACGACTTGTAATGGATTGGTGAAAGCTCAATGAAATAACGATCAAAGACCAGTTCCCCCTCCCACGAACCGACGAAACCATGGACCTACTTCGGGGATCCGAAATCTTCTCTCGTTTCGACCTGCGTGATGGCTATAACCTGGTACGAATAAAGGAAGGGGACGAGTGGAAAACCGCATTCCGAACCCAATGGGGATTATACGAATTCAAAGTCATGCATTTCGGCCTATGCAATGCCCCAGCGGTATTCCAACGACTCATGAACGACGTCCTTTCACCAGTACTGGATATCTCAGCCACCAATTACCTCGACGATACCATCTCCTTCGCCAAGAATCTTACGGAACATATCCCAGTAAACCGCACTATCCTACAACGATTCAGGGATTACCAACTTTACTGCCGAGCAAAGAAGTGCGAGTTCCATGTACCAGAAACGGAATGGCTAGGAGTCCATGTCAGTAAAAGCGGGTTCCGAATGGATAAATGGAAGATCAAAGCAATACAGGAATGGAATGAGCCTAAAAACGTATCGGACGTACGATCATTTTTGGGGTTCGTCAACTTTTATCGACGTTTCATTAAAGACTTTTCAAAAATCGCCCGACCTCTCCATGACCTGGAAAAGAAGGACACTCAGTTCACCTGGCAGGAAAAACAACAGAAGGCTTTCTACGAACTAAAGAAGGCAATCACAACGGCCCCTATCTTGGCACATGCTGATCCCGATTGCCCCTATATCCTCGAAACCGACGCTTCGAACTATGCCTATGGAGCAATCCTTTCGCAAAAGCAGGACGACAAAAGAGAACACCCAGTCGCCTTCCTATCAAAATCCCTGTTACCTGCTGAAAGGAACTATGATATATATGATAAGGAGATGCTCGCTATTGTCAAAGCCCTGGAATACTGGCGTCCGTACCTACAAGGCACCCGAGACCCTGTAAAGGTCATCACAGACCATAAGAACCTCCAGTTCTTTAAAGACGCTAAAATAACCAACCAGCGACAAGCAAGATGGGCCGACCTTTTAATGCATTATAATATCCTTATCGGGTATCGTCCAGGAGAAAAGTCAGGGAAACCAGACGCACTGTCGCGAAGATCGGATCACCGTCCTGATGGGGGGGATAACGACACGAATCAAACCATTTTCGAACCAAGCTCCTTCGCCACGATCGCCGCAGTATACCTTTCGGATGCCGAAATTCTTGATCGAATTAAGGAAGTACTCCTTGAGGATAAAGACCTAGCACCAATCCTAGCATTCTTCAACGCCGATCCGACCTCCACCCCAGCAGAAGTAAAGAAGTCCATGGCAGATTACAAGTACGAAGACAGAGTTCTCTACCGGTCAGGAAAGGTCTACGTCCCTGGAAATGAAGAAATCAAACGCCAGATATTGGAGCTGTACCACGATTCCCTATTAGCCGGACACCCTGGCCAAGCCAAGACGTTGGAATTGGTCTCTCGAGGATATTACTGGCTGTCTCTTAAGGCCTACGTCAACTCCTACGTCGAAGCATGCGACCCCTGTCAACGAAACAAGAACCGGCATTCCAAATCCCATGGACTACTTCGACCATTACCAGTACCGTCAGGACCATGGCAATCCATTAGTTACGACCTCATCACCGACTTACCTCCGTCTATGGGATACGACGCGATCTTGGTTGTTCTATGTCGACTTACGAAGCAAGGGCACTTCATACGCACAAAAACCAACGTGGATACAGAAGGGATTGCAACCTTATTATTGGAGAACGTATGGAGACTCCATGGATTACCGCTGGAAACCGTCTCTGATCGAGGAACCAACTTCGAGTCCAAGCTCATGCGCGCAATATATCAACAGCTAGGAATAAGTCCCAAATTCTCTACTGCATATCGACCCCAGACGGACGGTCAAATGGAACGCACCAATGCAACATTGGAAACGTACCTACGATTCTTTACGTCTCATCGACAAGATGATTGGGCTAAATTCCTACCCCTCACCGAGTTCGCATACAACAACTCTCACCATTCGTCCATCGACATGACTCCCTTCTATGCCAACTACGGATACAATCCGACGTTTACCAATTTACCCAGCCAAGATCAGACGTCGCCACGAGCAGGAGAAATTGTTGAACGACTGGTTTCAGTCAAAGAAGAATTGCAATCAGCCATGAAACTTGCACAGGAAAAGCATGCTCAGTTCTATGATCGCAAGCATGGGGATACGCCAACGTATGAAGAAGGAGATAAAGTCTGGCTGGAAGCCACTAATATTCGTACCGATCGACCGGCCAGGAAGTTGGGACCTAAACGACTGGGACCGTACAAAATCACCAAGAAAATATCATCTCATGCATTCCGCCTCGACCTTCCCCCTACCATGAAAATCCATAACGTCTTCCATATATCCCTCCTATCCAAGTACCGAGAAGATACTATTCCTGGAAGAGAATTTCTCGAACCACCACCAGAGGTTGTCGAAGGCGAAGAAGAGTACGAAGTTGAAGAAATTCGAGACTCCAGATATTTCCGAAATCGACTGCAATACCTGGTCAAATGGGTTGGGTACGACGATAGTCATAACTCCTGGGAACCTGTCGAATTCGTTCAACACGCCAAGGAAGCAGTCGACGATTTCCATCAACAACACCCTAACGCAGCATCACCAGTTCAAAGGCCCTCATCTCATCGTACCAGAAATTCAAATCGTACTCCTTGCTGATGCCTTAGAGGGGGCTGATGTCACGACCCTGGTGAGATGTGATGATATCAAGGACGCCGACGGATCGGAGGTAGGAGATAAGTTAAGTTATATCCGGGTTTCGCCCACTATGCTACATGAGGCATTGAAGGGATGGACGCGTCAGCACATCAGTCAGCGCCTCATGGTATTCGCATGTTTCTCAGTAAGCTATGGTCATGGGTTGTAGAACGTTCCTTTGTATTCCGCCACCTTCCGGTCCTTTCTCTCTACGTCTCTCATGTATATAAATACTAGCCTAGGTGAGGAGGGTTGTTCCTCACTTTGCCTCTTGTATACTACCAGTCAAAGTACCTCCCTCAGCCCTCATCCTAGCATGAATACGTTCGCCTAGGGATCTCTCTCTGTTTAACACTCAGTAACGACCTGCACCCTCAGTACACCAAGTCTCAACCACGAACCAGCCCTCTAACTGACGTTGAGGTCTGACACATATAGAGGGTTAGTTCTCGAAGGCCGAGCTGTTTGGGACTGATCTCCTCAATTCTACATTGTAGAAACCCTTCCACTGCACTTCAAACCCTCAAATTAGTGGTGAATAAAAACAATGGTACTGGATGCCAAGACCGGGCCACCCTGTGGAAATATCTCGTCAAGATTATCAATTTTGCAAGTGAGGCGCCTGCGCGAAGAACGTTGGATGGACGATTCATAAGGGAGATGGACGCGATATTCCCAAGTTTCAAAGCTGAAGTGGAGAGTGTTTTCCGGGGAATAAAGGTGAGTATCTCCGCCATGAGCGGTGCTTATTTTCTTGCTCACGATACAAATGCTTGAAAAGAGGCGGAAACGAGACCCCGATCTACGATGGTGCTACTATGATGAGTGAAATTGGGTTGTACGATTTCGTTCTAGTCAGAGAGGTTTATAATGCACGAGTTGTCTATTGTGGACTTTTATTACAGCCCAAATCGCTGCGAGAACACGACCACAAAAGTGGGCTTCAATTTGTGGAGACCAGCGTTTAAAGATACATCCGAATGATACGCAAACAACGAAAATATCCAGAGGGGCGGTTTCAAGACAAGACGACTTGAAATCCGGTGGAAGCCGAGCTAAGATAGCGGGGGGTTTAAGAGCTATCGCATACTACAAGGTATAGCGGTCAAATTTGATTATTATCGTAGAAAATGAGCTCGTCATAGTTGTGAGCTCCACCGGGAACACCTCAAGCTTGAACAGAGGAGTCATAGATCCCATCGCCCTAATAGAACCTTTCCGCTCTTCACTCACCGAATCGAACCCAGCCGAAGCGGCGACTAAGTTAGAGTCCGCTTGAGTCAAGTTATTAGTTTTTCCAGCAAGCACGCGGCACATTAACATGGCGCGGTAACGAGATGGCGAACCTGCTTCACAAATCCATGAGACCATGAATGGCGTGCATACTATCAGTTCACGTTCTACAACCGCGACGTCAAGCGAATAACACCCACTTGGAAGATGTTCCCAAAGTATAAACGCCTTCCCAAACATAGAGCTCGGAGCGCACTTGTCTTTGGCAAACGACCGTTACGATGCACATGCTGTACGTTGGGTATTTGTAGAACTTGGTTGGGGTCGTTCCGAGTTCGCTGACGGTGCATTCTCGTTTGGCTCAGTGCCATTGTCGACGCTTGTTAGCGGGGAACACGCCCTTTACTTTGAAGTCGTATGGGGCGTCGCGCCCCAACTCCTGTAGCCCGCGAACTCGCTCAACGCCTCACCTTGGATCGTCTCCCAAAGCTTCTTCACGCGCTTAACGAACGAGGGCTCCATTTCAAACTTGCATCGACAGACGGAACCAGTTTGGTGAGGCACCCCATGTGCACTTGGCTGGTGGTTGACCGAAATACGCTGACCGCCGAACCCGACCCCAACGATCGCTGGGGTACGGGACGTCTTAACCAATTTCAGGACTTGCTTTAAAGATAAAGTAGGCTGATGTCGAGTCTTGCGGTCCCGAAGTTGCCTGGGTCGAAGATATCTGCGCGTTCCGGTGGAGGGATGCTTGGTTCGAGACGCAAGTTTCAGTCCCATTTTTGGATTCAGCCGAGTAGACCCGACGTCCCTGCTGAACGATGTGAAGGCGAGCAAGTCTGTGTTGCGAAAGTACCATCGAACTTGGAACGCCGGGTTGTTGGCGGCCTGGAGGCGCCAAATGAGTTCCGCGGTTTGAAGGTTTCAGTGGAGCGTTCATCCACCCTCTCCGCAGGGGAAAAGAAGGTCGGCATTTTGATAGTGCCAAAGAGTAGCAGAACTGATTTAGCGTGTCCACTGGCGTGGCCTCGTGCAGCGCTTCCACCCTCACTCAGCGCGACCACCCCTCGTATGCCCCTCAAGTCCCAGACCGTGGGGTAGCCAGTGTTTCCCGCAACGATGTGGCGAACCCGCGAAGTCCAAGCCATAGCGATGACGTTTTGAGGTTTGAGCACGTTTCGCGCACCAGGACTGGATGACTTGCTTGAATCGTTCAAGCCCCGAGTCGCTGTTGATAGGAGCGAATGAAACGAGAGGTATTTGGAGATCGTTCGAGTTGAGAGCGCGGGTGGGTTCAGTGTGGTTGGTGTTTCGTGTGACGAGCACGGCTGATTCCCTAAACGAGGGACGAAGGTCAGAGCCGTTGTCGAGCAGGAGAGAGTGATGGGACTCGCATGCCGAGGCCAGCGAAACCGCCTCTAGTCGCAGCGCTTCCATAACTCAGCGCGACCGCCTCTCATTTCCTCGTTAGGTGCCGACGGCGGTGGGGCCAGAGTTCCCCGTAATAATGTCCTGAACATGGGAAGTCGAAGCTACAGCGGCGATGCCCTTGAACTTGGAGCTTCGAGCACCAGGGCTGTTAAGGCTCTCTTGAAAATATCGAGTCCCAGACGTGGCCGTTAGTAGCAGCCGATGATATAAGATGTGCTGGGAAGTCGTTGAAGTCGAGAGCTCGGACTGTTCTGGTGTGGGTGGTGTTTCGTGCGGCGAGGGCAGTCGGTGCGCGGTCGATGTACTAGGCAAAGGATGGAGGTCAGAGCCATCGTCGAGCAGGGTGGTATTGCTTGTCTTACTCCGTATTATAATCCTCGCCCCGTTCCACGAGGAGAACTCTCCATTTGCCATATCAGCGGCGGTCACACCTTCTGATATCGTAGTCGTGGCGTTGCCCAGTGCGGGTCGGTCGAGTATGAAATTATCGAACGTCGTTCAATACCAGCTGTCCAGAAACCATTGCCCTACACTGACCGCGAGCTGGTCGTGATGAAGCCCCGAGGTCTTCAGCTGCAACATCGAAAGAGTGCTTGTGGAGGATCCACCGTTGCTGCAGGAAGCGTAGGGCCCTCCTCCTGATGCCGGTCATGGTGCTGAACGAACAAGGCCTGAGTAGAGACCTAGAACGAGCCCGTGGATGTCCTAGAACTTCATTGTTGGGAGGTTGTCACTGGACCGCGATAATCATGTTGACATGGAGAACTCGTTATGCGAGAACTCGTCGCTCATTCCACCAGCTGTCTTCGGGGACAACGCCACAAACGGGTGAGCGGTTGTTGGAATGATAAAAAGCAGAGCGAAGCTATACACTAAAATTGTACTTAGAGGGCTGCAAGTAAAAATGATAGTTACAAGCCAAATGCTCGCGAGGACGAACAAGGAAAGCAACGGGATGGGAAGCGGTGCGGAGGGTAAAATGAGTGGGGAAGTTAGGGGTACGGGGAACGTGAGAGCAAGGTGATCTCGCTGCAGCAGCGCTGCTAGGTTTTCCTCTGTCTTTTCGCCCAATAGTCTTCGGCCCCTGGAGATTTGACAATAAGTTATGAACCGACGAATCACTCAGAAAGAGAAGTTGAACCTGTAATTTACAGTCCCAGGCCAGAGCTTGTCGGTTGGGCTACTAGCATCGTCAGCTTGTTGGTACAAGCACCGACATCCTTTGTTTGTCGCCCAAGCCGTTTCTGAGTCGGGGATAGACGGCTTCCCACAGAGTGTTGACACTTACCGAGCGAGTCCTTTCATGGAGTGCAGGAGTGGCTCGTAAATCAGAATTTCAATCGAGGGCACTGGTACTGTCGGCCTTGGTATTAGGTAAACATGCGTTTTTTCATTGTCCCAGACCTCTTCCGTAATAGGCGCCCACACCCTCCCAAAGCCGCCGTAATCATGACATGATCTGTGAAATCCGAGCCTGAACGCGGACAAGGAGACCCGACAAATTTGGATATCAGGATCTTAGAGCGCGTCGTTCAGGCCTCGTCGAACCTTGCCCTGTCGAGGACGGAATGACATCTGTGCTATATTTCAGCCGCTGGTGGTAGGACATGCTTATACGTAGATCGAGCGAAATGATTCATGATTTTACAGAAACAGGGAGCTTCGCATGCGGATCTAGTAAAAATATCATGTTGCTTAAGCGGACCAGAACACACTCGCCATCGACGAATTTAATTTGAATTCACTGCTTCCCTATACAGGTTCTTTCTCCGACTCTCCGAACGGCGGCGGTGTTTTGATTGGCGCCCGAGTAACCCACCACACACAGCCAACACGAGGACGAGTCCTCTCGTAACCACCCTGCATTCCCGCCTCGATAAAGGAGAATCGGAATCTGGTCGAACCGCGACTCATTCTCCCGTCCCCCTCTCCCCTCTCGATGACCAGCCGAGCTCCTGACGCATACGATCCAGCCCGCTTCGAGGTACCTGTCCCTCCCCAAGAGTTTGGTCAAGATGGCGGGAAATTCTACCGCTGCTACGACGCTCTTGCGGACGAGATCGACGATAATTTGGTCGCGGGGTTGAAGGAACACCTCGATGGACTTCTCATTTTTGTATGTCCCGTCTTTTCTGCCCCGCGATGCCACGCACTCACGAGGCACCCGCTAGGCCGGTCTCTTCGCCGGAGTCAATACCGCCTTCTTGGCGCTAACCCTTCCTCTCATGAGCCCCGACCCGACAGATGACACAAACGCGCTCCTCCGAAATAACAACGCGATTCTTCTGAACATCGTATTGGGCAGGAACGAGAGCCTTCCGAGCACCAACCCTCTTCCTTCGGAGACATTCTCACCCACCGGCAAAGTCCTGACCATCAACATCCTATTCGCAGTCAGCCTGACATTTGCACTGGTCTCTTCCTTCTTGGCTGTTCTGGGGCGGCAGTGGCTGATCTACTACCGCAAACGGACCGGTGGTGGACCTGACCTCCAAAGGTGGGAGCAGCTCAAGCGCTTCCTCGGAGCCGAGAGGTGGCAACTTGAATGGGTCCTCGACGACTTCCTACCGTCTCTACTCCAGATTGGCCTAATCGTGTTCAGCATTTCACTCACAATATATCTCAGCATTCTTCACCCCACATTATCGAACATTTTTGGGGCGTTCATGTGCACGGGGCTGGCAATTTTAATGATTACCGCAATTTTTGCAATCCGGGACAAATTCTGTCCGTTCCAAAGCCCTCTCTCGCGCTTCATCTCTTGGTTCACTGCCTTGGCTGTTCGAGTGGCGATCGCGTTACTTGGGCATCTGCTCTTTGTGACACTCTATCCAGTTTACTTGATTTATCAAACACTCTATCACTCGATCCAACGCTCCCCCGCTAGGCAACCTGACCCCAGCGATCTACAGCGGTTCTCGTCGATGCAAGCCTCCCCTGATCCAGGACCATATGAGAGATTCTTAGAGACCTCGGACAAATTCCAATCCGATGTCCTCAACTCCACGAGACAACTAGAACCCCCCGGCAACCTACAAATTATTGCAATCAAACGTGCACTTCTTACATCGGATGACGTCCTGACCCAGGCTCATGCCGCTTCGAACATTCTTAGCATCACGGACCCAGACCTTCTGCGTCTACTTGCTACGGACGATGATTTTGTTGACCGTATCAGGGACCTGTGCAAAAGTTCGTATAACCGGGCGCTTCAACTATTGGGCCGTGATCAAGTGGGCTTAGCGAGTGAAATTATCTGGGTGTACCGAGCGGCAATCGCCCATATTGTTTTCTCTACCAACATAAAGATCACCAGGCTGATTACTTATCAAACGACCGCGGTATTCATCGATACATTTGGGGGCATGGATGAGCCACAGATATTCCTTCCTCCAAACCTAATACAAAATTCCAGTCCAAACATGATCAACGCTTGCCTAAGTTTTGTTGCACGGTACGCCAACCGCGAACGAAATGGGGCGCAAGCCCGTCGTCTGGCACTTCGCCCCACCATTGAAGGGCTAGCCAATCCCTCTTGGAGATGCATTTCGATGATCACTGAAATCATCATGGTGCAGTGGGGCATACACCGGGGTTCTCATGAAGAAGTTTACGCAGCATTCCTTGGGTTAGTTCTCGTCAGTCAAGGTGTTTGGGACTTATCTTCCTAACTTCATGTCATAGAAAACCTTTCACATTGCGTCAAAACCTGGAGTCGGTACTAAGGAAGAGCAATGATTCTCAGTGTGAGGACCGAGACATCTTGAGGAAATATTTCGTCGATATTTTCAAGCTTGCTTGCAAGGTGGCTGCAGGTGGTGGCGGTGATTGGAGCGGTTGGCCGGCCGAGGCAGCATGGTTTTTGGGCCTTTTTGAAAGGCACATACGAGCCAAAAGTGCATCAAGTTATATGATAAATTTTGGGCGCTACCTTCGCGGGGACTTGACTCGTGTCCTGCGCTTGGAGTATGGCAGACGCAATCTCATTGGCAGGGGAGAGTGAGTCTGGAGCGAAAAACATCGTAGTTGCGTACTGAGAAACCCGATTGGCTTTGCTAGCACTCGGATCCTTGATGAGCTACATGATCTATTCTCAGACTTGACCGCACTCAGCAGGCGGCCAACGGCCTCTTCGAACCAGGATGACGTCGAATTGATATATTTGTTCAGTCCCATCTTGCTGCAGCTGAATACAGCACGAAAAGATACGGGTAAAGGGCGGTTTATTTTTATCCGGTCAGAACGGCAAGTGAGAGAGCTGAATGGGATGTTCGCAAGCTTCAAGACTGCAGTAGAGAGAGTTTCTCTAGAAATAAAGGTGGGTGTCATCACTGATGGAGCGGGGGCTTGCTCATATTGTTGTTTATCATCCAAATTCTTTGCATAGCGACGGGAAAGAGATCCTGACCTACAGTGGTGCCACTACGACGAGTAAAAGGCGAACCTCACGCTGAGATGGAGTCAGGGGAGAGGTGGAGCTTCGGCTCGTGAAGTTTCTCGTTTGCATCGAACGGTCCTGTGACCTGGAGTTTAGGGGGTTTATTATTCTCAAGCATCGACAAGTTAGTTTCTAGGCTTTTGTTCTGGGGGAAGATGGTTACAATGTACGCTTGTGTCTATTCGTTGGGGCTTGGACGCTACAAGGACACGACAACAAAAAAGTGGGCTCCAATTCATGCAGTCCAACGTATAAAGATACATCCGAATGACATACAAACAAGCGAATATGGGGAAAGAAGACAAGGAAGAACATCCAGAGGAGCGGTTTTAAGACGAAACAACTTGAAACCCAGTTGAAACAGAGCTGAGACGGCAAGGAGTTTAAGAACTGTCGTGAATAACGAGGTATAGGGGTCGAATTGATAGTTATCGTAGACGATGAGCTCGTCATTGAGATCTCCACCAGAACACCTCGAACCTGAACATGGTTGAGAGAAATCAATGGTCAACATCATCGCCCAACAGAACCTTTCAGCTCTTCACTCACTGAATCGAACCCAGCTCGAGCGGCAACTAAGCTATGGTCCGCTTGAGTTAACTTCTCGGCTTTGCCAGCAAGCACACGATATGACGCGGTAACAAGATGGTGCAACCTGCTTGATGCATCCATGAGACCTTGAACGGCGTGACGATGTCAATTCACGTCCTACTACCGCCACGCCAGAGGAATAGCACGCACTTGGAGGACGTTCCCGAAGTATAAACGCCCTTCCCAAACATGGAACCCGGAGTGGACTTCTCTTTGTCGAACGATCGTTGCATGGCGATGCATATGCTGCACGTTGGGGATTTGCAGAGCCCGGTTTGGGTCGTTCCGGGATCGCCGACAGTGCACTCTCGTTTGGTTCCATGCCATCGTCGGCGCTCGTTGGCGGAGAACATGCCCTCTGCTTTGAAGTCGTATGAGGCGTTGACGGCTTGACTGCGCCCCAACTCCTGTAGCCCGCGAACTCGCTCAGGGCCTCACCTTGGATCGTCTCCCAAAGCTTCTTCACGCGCTTAACGAACGAGGGCTCCATTTCAAACTTGCGTCGACAGACGGAACCAGTTTGTTGAGGCACCCCATGTGCACTTGGCTGGTGGTTGACCGAAACACGCTGACCGGCGAACCCGACCCCAACGATCGCTGGGGTACGGAACGTCTTAACCAATTTCAGGACTTGCTTTAAAGATAAAGTAGGCTGATGTCGAGTCTTGCGGTCCCGACGTTGCCTGGGTCGAAGATGTGTGCGCCTTCCGGTGGAGGGATGCTTGGTTCGAGACGCAAGTTTCAGTCCCATTTTTGGATTGAAGCGAGTAGACCCGACGTCCCTGCTGAACGATGTGAAGGCGAGCAAGTCTGTGTTGCAAAGGCCCCATCGACTTGGAACGCCGGGTTGTTGGCGGCCTGGAGGCGCCCAATGAGTTCCGCGGTTTGAAGGTTTCAGTGAAGCGTTCATCCATCCTCTCCACAGGGGAGAA